>PVIY010048105.1:0-17900 GCA_004026745.1 Myrmecophaga tridactyla | reverse complement strand
AGACCTATGGAGAGAGAGAAAGAACACAAGATGGTAGTAATAATTTCTTTACAACCAAACCTTGAAGTAGCATCCCATCAATTTTGCCTTATTCTGTTGGTTAGTAAAACAAGTTGAAAAACCAGCTCATATTAAAGGGGAGAGGATTAGAATGAAGAATTGCTTCCTGGAATTATTAGGCATTTCAATTCTTCATCATGCCTATTACACTAGCAAAACAACTTCTAGAAACATAAAATACAACAAAATATAAGAATCCTGGAAATTATAAGATGTTTTAGAAAGAGTGACTGCTAAAAAAGTTGATGACAACTAGAAAATTATCATGAAAAAGTTTCTGTTCACAATAGAAAAATAAATACCCCTAGAAAACTTTTAATATAAAAATTTCAGGTCTTATTAAAGAAAACTGCAAAAATATATAGAAGGTTGAAAAATATAGAAGATATATTTTGAACATATCTGAATAAAGGGGAAAATACCACATTCATTAATAGCTATTTGAAAACTGGCTGTTCTAAATTTATCTCAAATCCCAGATTTACAATATGATTTTTGATGGTGGAAAATTAGATATATTATGAACACATAATGGAAAGATAGATCAATGACATGAAATAAAAAGTACGAAAAAGCCTTGAACATATGTATGTAAAATTATTATATCATGAAGATAGTATTTTAAATTAGACAAGTGACATATTTTCATGTTTGTTGGATCAATCGTCAAGTGAAAATTATAAAATTTCAGTTAACTTAAAACTTTCAGATGCATTGGGCATAGTTTACACATTGCAAAAAGGTATATTTCTAGTTAATTAAATATTTAAATATGGAAAAGCATGATACTAGTGGAAAAACACATGAAATTCAATATTTGTATAACTTCAAGGTGGGAAAATCCTTTTTGTGTATGTTACGAAATAAAAAGGAATAAGTAATACTTAATTTAAATGCAACACATAACATTCTTTCAAAACTTTTATGAATAAAACTGTTTAAAACATTTATGAATAAAATTTACAAGGTATTACCAACTAGGAAGTATTTTGCAGTTAATTTTAGAGAATAACACAAGCTATCAAAAAATCATCATAATTCCTAATGTTTTTCTAAAGGTAAGGAAAATGGAATTCTCATTCAAGTTTAGAGAGTAATAATTTTGTAACACTATCTGGAGGGAAATATGGCAAATATCAAAGTTTTTACATGTGCATCATTTTAACCCATAGATTTTTACATGAAATTGTTTTTGTAAATAAAATAGTATGCCATTTTTTCAGTAAGGACACAAGGATCTTTAGTACAGCATTCTGATTAGCCAGAAATTGAAAGCAAAGTAAATTTATAACAATAGCTTTTAGCATAAATAATGGTTCATGAATTCAATCAAATGCTATTTTGACATCAAAATAATTGAACATATATATATTTCATTGAAAATATGAATGGTATGTGTTAAATATAAAATCAATTAGGTTTTAGTATGCAATGTTCATATGTATGCATGGATATATAAATACACACATACATAGCCATGTTAGAAATGTATACCTAAAGCTATCAGTTGTTTTTATGACTAACTCTGTTTTGTGAAATATTTGTCTTTTAAACTATCTTTTATTTTGATACTTAATATGGATTGCCACTATAAACAACTCATAAAGGAAATGTGATTTTCATTATGTCCCAAATACCTTAAAAAATGGAAAGCAGTTAAATTTTTCATGTGACCCCTATAGTTTGTACATGTCTTATGTCTGATGCTATTATTATATCTTACTGTCTTTTAGGAAATTTTCCACATAACTATGTTTTTGCATTTTATTTTGTGAAAATCGTTTAATAGATTCATTAGTAATCTTGAACCTGTGTCTTGTACTATTTTGTTTGCTTACACAATTGATCCCTGTTTACTGATTAGAGACTGAGCTAATAAAAAAATAATATATATATGTATTTTTTCTGGTTGAACAATTCCCTATCTAGAGAGGTAAGGGCAACAACCTTTCATAATCTGAAAAATAATCCAGTGTTTGTACTCCTATTATTGAAGATATAAGTGAGAACTATTAAGGCATAGAGAGAAACAACTGAAAGGACCCTAACTTAAAATACTTAAAAGTATGCCCAGAATACTTTTTGTGGATGTGTTAATGAGAATGTTGCCATCATGCCACCCACTAAACTACTGTGTTCAACTTTGGGGCTTGTATAATTAAAGCTCCATTACATCTTGGACACATTCAAGTCCCATCTGATCCTACATTGCATATGACAGTTCTGGCCTTCCAGTCATTTCTTCCTGACATTATAGCATTATAACACTGTGTTCCTTCCCTGTAACATTACCTTTGAATCATTGAATGTAAAATGGTCCCTAGTGGATGCTGTCACTGCCCACATCAGTGCAAATACCACATTTCCTCAGCTTCTAGAAATATACTTTCAAGATTTTTATGAGAAATATTTTACAAAAACCTAATTGAAACCATTCATATGACAAAGTAATTGGGCTTTCTGTTAATAAGGAAATAAAACTCCAAACCCATTAGGACATTAATTGGAGGACAATAGCTTCTTCTGTAATCATTAGTAATAGTAAAAGAGAACCTGTGGAATCACAATTGTTCTACATGCAAAATCATGGAGTGTCTGCTCTCTAGCATTAATTTCCCACTGAAATTTTGTGAATTTAAGCTTACTGATAAATTTTCTATGATTTATGTTATGTACTGACACTCACATGATAAGAATGATTCACAAAGTAGAGGGCTATAGAAGCTACTGTTGTAATATTCATTGTTATATGTGTGTAGGTCTTTTCTACTAGTACATAATCAGGACAGTTGTAATATTAAACACTTTTTATCCCATAATAACCACGTGTTTGTTTATGTTTCTCATGAGTTAGGAAGTCAAGTTTTATTTGTATCAAGCCTTCAAATAAGATGAATGTGTGTACAAATGAAAGATTCCTACACTATCAATATCTTTAAACCCATGTTTAAAGAAACACTCCTTACAGCAGTGTAGGGAGAAGTAGGATTTATTCCATCCTCTAGGGCACTTAGTAAGTAGCCAGGAACTGTCTGAAACAACTATAGGGGACTTTGGACACCAGGCACACATCATACACTAGCCAGGAACAATCGAAAGAGTAGGACTGATACATTGCAACAAAGAGCTGCAAATGAATCCTTTTATGCTATGGAGGCTGTGTGTCTCCCTCACTGGCATATCAGGCTGACTCAGAAATCAATCCCTGGCAGGAAGCAGAAGCCCTCTCTACAGGGAACAAGGGAAGGGTGGGCTCAGCCAAACTACAATTGTGGATTTGATTAATGAATTTGCACAGCTGAATACCAGCTCTGAGCACAGACAAGTCTACAGCATAAATAAGAAATAAATCAGGAGTTCTGTTTCAGCCATGTTCACAGCAGGAAGGATTCAGGGATGATGGAAAAATTCAAAGGATTCTGGAGTTGGTTAAGCTCAGATTGCTGAAAAAGGTCTGTGACCCAAGAAAGGGGCATATAGAGCTGAGTACCAACTTTGGCTCTTGATTGGTGAGCTTGGGAGGCTGGAGACCAGCTTTGAGAACAGTTGTAATTTTTTTAAGTAGCACATTAAAGAAAGCAGCTGGCATTTTCCATTTATATCCCTGACCCAACCAGTGGTGGAAGTAGGGTTAACTGAGAGACAAGGTACCTAATCAGGTGGAGAAGATAGTTCTGTAAAAGACATATCTTCCCCAAGATAAAGGGAGAACAGGGCCCAACACAAGTCACATCTGTCATACAGAGAATTTAGAATCCAGGGGATGGGACTCAGCAACAGTTTCAACCTGTCAGAAGTGTAGCCCTGCCTGTCGCTAACCTGCTCAGGCAGGGACAGGAGTGGGGCCCAGCCTTCAGGGAACAGGGGTCTGAAGAGTGGTTCCTCCCCAAGAAAAGAGGGGGGTAAGTCCCAGGAGAGACCATGATTGTTATTTAGAGAATTCAGACCCCAGGAATTGTGAAAACAGAAACAGTTTCAAATAGCTTTCCTCTGTTGCCTGTGCCTCAACCAAAACCCAGCAAAGTTGGATGAGAATTAAAGGCACAGTACTACTCTAGGCCTGTGGGAAACAGAAGGCTAATGGTTTTAGTTTGCTAGCTGCTGGAATGCAACACACCAGAGACAGATTGGCTTTTAATAAAAGGGGATTTATTCTGTTGGTTCTTCAGAGGAAAGGCAGCTAACTTTCCACTGAGGTTCTTTCTTACGTGGAAGGCACAGGATGGTCTCTGCTGGCCTTCTCTCCAGGCCCCTGGATTCCAACAACTTTCCCTGGGGTGACTTCTTTCTCCATCTCCAAAGGCCTGGGCTGAGCTGCAAGTGCTGAGATGAGGAATGCCAAGCTGCTTAGGCTGTGCTATGTTGTGTTCTCTCATTTAAGCACCAGCCAATTAAGTCAGATGTCACTCATTGCAGCAGACACACCTCCTAGCCAACTGCAGATGTAATTAGCAACAAATGAGGTTCACATACCATTGGCTTATGTCCGTAGCAACAAGACTAGGTGTGCTCACCTGGCCAAGTTGACAACTGAATCTAACTAACACATTAACAATGCCATAATCTGGGCAGGACAGGTAAAGTACGAAATCAGGAAGCTTCACAGGAAAGGCTGGCACCCTGCTGGGTCTCATCACCAAGAATCATGATATTGAACTACACCCCCTTTGTGGGTCCTGGACCTGTCTTGTCTGAAAAAAAAAAAAACTGACTGGGGTAGATCTTCTCTGAGTGGAGCCTCTTCCCAGAATCAGCCCTCCAGGTAAAAGTTGCTCCAGGTAATGAAAGGAGTGTTAAAAATATAGAAGAAAAAAAAAAATAGCAGCTCAACATTCCCTGAGAAGGATGATGGAAGAGAAAGCTTCTTTTCTGGGGGTGAATAACAGCACAGAAAAAGGCCATCTCAAAAAACATTCCATATATGGAGGGCAAGAATCAGACAAGTTAGAGCTGAAAAAATTCTGATACATTAAACAAAAGTTATGCTAAGGGTCTAGAATAAGTTGAACCCAAGTCAAAGAACAGCTAAGGCACAAAGCTAAGCTACAAAAAATCCCTAGGTAAAAGAGAGAACACAACATCCAAGAGAAGGTAATCAAGAAAATCAGATTCTTAGACACCAGCAGAAAATCACAGGTCAGGCTAGGAAGACAAATATATGATCCAGTCAAAAGAACAAACTAAAACCTCAGATAAAATACAGGTGTTGTAGCATATTGATTAAAGAAGTTCAAACAAATCTGCTGAGTCAATTCATTGAGTTGAAGAAAAATGTGACAAAAGAGTTGAAGGAAATAAAGTGGTCACGGGGTGGCCATAAGGAGGGACTTGGAAGCTTGTAAAAAAAAAGACAGAAATTATGGGAATGAAAAGCACAATAGAAGAGATAAAAAAAACAAAATGGAGACATAAAGCAGTACATTTGAAGAGGTAGAAGAAAAGATTAGTAAACTAGAGGACAGGACATCTGAAACCTTACATAGAAAAGAACAAATAGGGAAATATGGCAAAATGTGAGCAGGCTGTTAGAGAATTGAATGACATGAAGTACATGAATATACATGTTATGAGTGTCCCAGAAGGAAAAGAGATAGAAAAGCAGGCAGAAAGAGTAACTGAGGAAATAATTACCAAAAATTTCCCTTCACTTATGAAAACATGAAATAAAAGGTCCAAAAGAAGCAATGTATCCCAAATAGAATAGATCCAAATAGACCTACTCCAAGACACTAATTAATGAGATTGTCAAATGCAAAAAACAAAGGGAGAATTCTGAAAACAGCAAGAGAAATGAGGTCCATCACATACGAGGGAAGTTCAATGAGACAAAAGTGTGGATTTCTCAGTAGTAATCATGGTGACAAGAAGACAGTATATGCTATATTTAAGATACTAGAAGAGAAAAACTGTCAAACAAGAAATCTACATCTGGCAACACTGTCATTAAAAAATGAGGGAGAGTTTAAAATATTTACTAATAAACACATACAGAGAGAGTTCATGAAAAAAAGAAACCTGCTGTACAAGAAATGTTAATGGGAGTGCTACAGGTTAATAGGAAAAGAGGAGAGAAAGAGGTTTGAGAAGAGGGTAGAAATGAAGACTATCAGTAAGGCTAACTAAAATGATAAAAAAAGAGAAAAATATGATATGACGTGAAACACAGAGGTCAAAATGTTTGAGAAAGTACTACCTTTACAGTAATAATATTGACAGTTAATGGATTAAAATCCCGAATCAAAGACATAGGCTGGGAAACTGGATAAAAATATAAAAAAAGGACCCATCTACATGCTGTCTACAGGGGACTCACTTTAAACAAACGACAACAATAAGATGAAAGTGAAGGGTTAGAGAAAGATATTTCATGGAAACAGCAACCAGCAAGGAGCAGGGGCAGCCATACTAATATCAAACAAATTAGACTTTAAATGTAAAACAGTTAAAAGAAACAAAGAGGATGTTATGTATCAATACAAGCCTAACACAACAAAAAGACAAACAACCCAATTTTAAAATGGCCAAAAGACAAGTATTTTAGTTTGTAAAAGTTTCCAGAATGCAATATACCAGATACGGAATGGCTTTTAAAAGCAGAAATTTATTAAGCTGGAAATTTACAGTTCTAAGGCCATGAAAATTTCCAAACTAAGGCATCCAGGGACAGGCTCAAGAAGGCTGATGATATTTGAGGCTCCTCACTAAGCTGGAAAGGTACATGGCAATGTCTGCCAGCTTTCTCTCCTTATTTCATTGTCTTCCCCAGAAGAATATTCTTCCTGCATCTCCAAATGTCTCTGGCTGTGTGGGCTCTCCAGGCACTGAGCTTTTTCAAAATGGTTCCCTCTTAAAGGGCTCCCCTAAGCAACCCCACCTTGAATGCATGGAGATACGTCTCCATGGATACCATCTAATCAAAAGTTACCATCCACAATTGAGTGAGTCACATCTCTATGGAAACAATCAAAAAGATCCCACTCAGCAATACTGAATAAGGATTAAAGAATTTGGCTTTTCTGGGGTGCACAACGGATTCAAACCAGCACAGTAGGGATAGATATTTTTCCCAAGAGGAAATACAAATAGCTAAAAAGCATATGAAAATATGCTCAACTTCTCTAGATAGATATTAGGGAAATGTCAATCACAACCACAATGAGATACCATCTCACACCTACCAGAATGGACATCATTAATAATAATTAAAAAAAAAAACAGAAACATATGAATGCTGGAGAGGGTGTGGAGAAATAGGTACAGTCATTTCTGTTGGCAGGAATATAGAATGCTGTAGATGCTCTGGAAGGTAGTTTCATGATTCCTCATGTAGTTAACTGTAGAATCCATGCAAGATCCAGCAATCCCATTACTGGGTATATACTCAGATGAACTGAAAGCAAGGACGCAAACATTTTCACAGTAATGCTTATAGCAACATTATTCATGGTTGCCAATAGATGGAAACAGCCCAAATGTCCATCAACAGATGAATGGATAAACAAATTGTAGGGTATGCTTTTGATGGAATATTATGCATCTGAAAGATATTCAGATATGCATGCATCAAGTCACGATGCATGCAACATGTGGATAAACCTTGAGGACATTTTTTTAGTGAAATAAGCCAGAAACAAAAAGACAAATACTGTATGGTTTCACTAATATTAAGTAACTTTAATGAGCTAACCCTGGGAGTTAAATTTGAGAACCAGATTATCAGGAAATAGAAAGACAGTAGATACTGGACAATTGATGTTTAAAGAGTATAGAATTTTTAACAAGATTGATTGTAAAGGTTCAGAAATGGATAGCACAATACCATGTGATAGAGACCCATTATTGTAAGTATAATGAACAAAGTTGAGTGTGTTGAAAGAGGTAAGCTGGGCATTTATGGCACCAGAAGGAAAGACAGAGAATAAAAATTGGGACTGTATAACTCTAATGAAATCTAGAGTGGACAATGATGGTGGTTAGTTGTATGAATATGAGAAAGTTTTTGAATGAATGAGAACAAATCTATGTCACTATTACAAGGTGTTAAGATGGGATGGTATATGGAAAAATACTTAATGTGAACTAGGGTCTATGGTTAACAGTAATATTATAATATTCTTTTATAATTGAAATAAAGCCAATGTTCCAAAGCTAAATGTCAATATGAAGGGGATATAAGGGAGCAGTATGGCTTTTTTGTTGTTGTTCTTTTCTTCTTTCTTTTCAGAAGAAATGGGGATGTTTTCATCCAGGTTGTGGTTGTGTGTTGTAGATGCATAACTCTGTGAATGTATCTGAAGCAATTGATTATATTCTTAGGATGAATTGTATGGTGTGTGAATAAAACTGTTTAAAAAATAGACAGCTGCAAGTGCTGGAGAAGATGTGGAGATAGAGGTATACACCTTACTGTCGGTAAGGAATTGTGTAGCCCCTGTGGAGGGGTGTGTGGTGGTTCCATAGGAAGCTAAGTATAGGATTGCTCTATATATATGATCTAGAAGTCCCATTACTAGGTATATTCTCAGAATAACTGAAAGCAGGGGCATGAATAGACATTTACACACCAATGTTTATGGTGGCATTATTCATGATTGCTGGTGGATGAAGGTGACCCAAGTGTCCACTGACTGATGAACAGAAGGTTGAACTGTGGTGTATGCATAAGATGGAATATTTTGCAGCTGCAGAAAGGAAGGAAGTCATGAGGCATACAATAAGATAAATGAACCTTGAGGGCATTATGTTGAGTGAAATAAACCAGAAACAAAAGGACAAATACTTATGGTTTCACTAACTATAATGAGTAAACTCTGAGATTTAAAGTCAAAAGTATAGTTTATCAGGAGTTTGAAAGCGGGCAGAGATTGGGCAATTGATACTTAAGGAGTACAGAGTTTTCAATAAGTTTGATGGTAAAGGTTCAGAAACGGACAGCACAGTACTTTGTGATGGTAGCACAATGCTGTAAGTGCAATTTAATAAAGCGAGTGTGAGTATGGCTGAAAGAGGAAGACTAAAGTCATGTATGCCACCAGAAGGAAAGCTAGAGGATAAAAACTGGGACTGCATAGCTTAGTGAAACCTTGAGTCCACAATGGTGATGGTTAAATTTATAAATATAAGAAAGATTTTATGTGAGTCAAAACAAATGTATGCCACAATGTGTTAATAATAGGGTGGTATAAGGGAAAGTACAATTAATATGCACTGAGGTCTATAGTTAACAGTAACACTGTAACTTTCTTTCATTAATTGTAACAAAGGCCCTATACCATAGCTAAATGTCAATTATAGGGGGATACAGTGTTTATTTGGATTTTTTCTTCTGAGGAAATGAAAATTTTCTGCTATTAACTGTAGTGGTGAATGCATTAACAATGTGATTATACCAAGAACCACTCTTGGAAACAAAAAAAAGGCCAGCTCAGGTAGCAGTCATCTGAAGTCTTGATGAGGCAGGGAGAATATACTTCCAAGATGGCCCACACACATGCCTGGCAAGTTGCTGCCAGTTGCTGGCAGGAGGGCTGAGTTCCCCTCCATATGGGCATCTCCACAGAGTCCTTGAGTGTCCTGGCTACATGGTGACTGGCTTTCCCCAGAGCAAAGCCACTAATAGGCTGTGAAACCCTGGGGGAAGGGATTTAATATCTGAAAAATGAGGGTTTGGATCCATAACTTCTGGTTTGACTCTGACATTAGTTACTTCTACCCTCTTCCTTTCACTCTCAAACTTACAGGTATCTATCTCTCCTAGGAAAGTATTTGCCTGTGATTAGAGAGAGGCATATTCATTGCAGCTTTTGGCAATTAATGCAGGAAAAAAGGAAAGAAAGGAGGGAAGGAAAGAGAGAAGGAGAAAGAGAAACAGAGAGAAAGAGTAAGGAAGGGAACACTGGAAAAAATTCATCAATAGGGGAATGCTTTAATAAACCACAGTATTTCACAGGAAAAAAAAAAGGATATGCACACTCTATTTTGTGTAGACAGAAAGGTAGGTTCCTACTTGTACCTTGTTACCTGAGCTTCACTTATTGTGCATTTGAACTGTTTGATGCTACCATTGATTCTTCATGTTTCTGAGAATACCATTTCCATTGTTGCCTCTGCTGGGCTTTTTGGCAACCTTTAATACGTAGCAGACTCATTAGTGACTTTTTAACCTGGGTCACTATGATGTGTTTTTCTGTTCACTTAATTAATCTCTGTTGCAGGTAGAGAACATGATTTTTCAGATATTGTAGAATTTTTCTCCAACTCAGAGTTATATGATTCAGCTAGTTTAAACCAATCAGAATTTATATTTATCTTTTAAATAAGAATTCTTTCCTTTTAGAGCTACCAAGGATACAAGTAAAAATTTCCTAGTTTTAAATTTAGATAATAACTCTTTTGGGTAAAATTTTTAGGTGATGTGAAAAGAAACTGAGAGAACTCTATCCAACCATAAGGCAGCCTTAAAATTAGAGCCAGGGCTCATATGAGAGCATTGTCAGTGTTTTATAAGCTTCCACAAAATTACTGCTCGGTTTCAATCATACTATGAACATTGGGGGCTAAACTGTAAATAAAAGCCATGGAGTATTGCTGTATGAATAAGTATGACAGTGTTTGGGATCTTAGAAAAGAGCTAAATATTGCAAAATTTACCATTTTGAAGATGAGAGTTTTCTGAAAGGTAAAAAAAAGAGGTTTTTCTTAAATATGATTTTTATTTCTATGATATACAATCCCAAAAGAGATTTATGTAATTGAAAAAATAGAATTTACATTTAAATCACAATCTAAAAGAGATGGGATGTTTAGCAAATGCCCCAAAATGCTTAACATTTTCAAATGAAGACAAAATGAAAGAAATACATGAGGAAGATATTGATCAATCACATCTGAGTATGAATCATATTTTTATCCTTTCCTCTTATGGCTTTGTGAGAAAGTAGTCTGTCAAAATCAAGGGTTGATGTCTGGAAAATGAGGATAGATTGGGAGCACAAAAAACTGACCTGATGGGATAAAAAAAAATATTTTCAGCTGAGTCTACGGCAGGCACTTCCTGTGTAATATTTCACTTTAAACCTCTGGCAGACTAACTATGTTTGATTTATGTCTGTAAACCTTTGGTGGATATTGCATTCAATGAACTGGATTTCTAGTGACAGCTGACAATTCTCATTTCATTAGAAACAGGAGATACATTTCATTAGAATCAAATTAACTAATTTCTATTGAAGAGATCTAGTCAGCTTCCTGGATACTCTTGTTTTACTTACTGTTTTTGTTTTATTTTAATATTAACATTGTTTGAATTTTTGATCAATGAAGATGAATAATGAGAAAAAAGCTTTTGAATAGATACTGCTCAAAGTCCAAAATTACATAGTAAAGAACTTTAGTTTTAATGTTTTTCTGACCAAAGCATGGTGAAGTCATAGTGACATCAACAATGGTAAAGCACATTATCTGTTCAATTGATAAGGGAGAAAAGTGAAGCCAGTTGCCACTCTGCTCATTTCTGCCTCCATCATAGCTCATATTACACAGGAGGGTCTTGCTTTCAGGCTGTGATTTAGGAGGCATTAGGAATTACTGCCTCTCTATCTAAGGGTTAGAGAAAGGTTCAGATCACCCTAGTTTTGAATACCATTCTTGAAACAACAGTGTAGTTTTATTCTTGGGACCAAATATGAAATTGGCTTCTTCTCATATAGACCTGAAAGAGAATTGAAGGAGTTATGTTATGCAGCCTTTCAAGAATATTTATTTAGTATTTTCTATTTCACTGAAAATGGGCCAGAGGATAGAGGTAGAAGGGTGCTAATTTAGGAAGACAACTTCCCTTGTGTCTGGCAAGAGGTTAAGGAGGTCTTGCCAGAACATGAGACAAAGGGCAAATCTCTTTCAAAGAAAACAACAGCATGCATAAATAAATTATGGGAACTGTGTTTGGAAAATATAGATTCAAGGAATTATGATACTAAAATATAATTATTGAAGTGAGAAGAAAATACATTATGATGCATTTCTCTACTATGAGGGAAATGACAGACATTGGAATGTTCTGTGCATAAGAGAGAATCACATTTAGTCTTTAGACATTTCATCAGGCAACATAATGGCAGGCATATTGGAGAGGAATCACCAGGATATAAATAAAAGTTACAAATGGGATAAATGACAATGTACCTAAAATAGAAACAAATTGAGTGAAGCAAGCTTAGGAAGAAGACTGAGACAAATATCTGAAAAGAAGGGAGGAGGAGTGTGCATTGTGCTAGAAGTGAAGTAATTTTATATTTCAGGACAGAAGTGGGTTACTTTCTCAAGTGCAGCTGGAAGCTGGGAGAAATAAAGACTGAAGAGTATACCCTGTTACATACAAGAAACTGAGACATGCGATCTTGGCCACAGCAGTGTAAATAGTATGGTTGGGATAGCAGAAGGATTGCAGTGGGCCCATACATATGTGTGGGTGTCAAGTAATTAAAGAGAGTGAATATAATCTGAAAATATTTTGGAAGAAGCAGCCTTGAAATGATTACTTTATGCATTTACGCTTGATTTTAAAGTTCATTTTCAGGTGACTGCTTTTATTTTTACATAAACTCAACTGAAAAACTTGAATGCAGTGTTTTGTGGTAATAGTTTTTATTTTCTATTCATTTTACCAAAATTTCTCTCCCACAGTATTTACCAAAGATACATAGCAATCTGCTCTGTTCACTACACAATAGGTGATAAGAAGTCCCAATGAAATTCCAGCGGAAGAGTACAGAGGTAGGTAGGTAAGAATGTTAAAAGTGTGGGTTTAAAAATTGCCAGGGATATCATTTACCCTTCATGTGTCAGGGGGAATTGACTAGCAAGATCTTTGGAGAAAAGAAAGCCCTCTGCATTATAGAAAACAAGAGTGGGGTGCCTCTATGAACTTTTATTTTCACTTACCCAGGATCCAAATACTTGGGGAAAAAATAAAATGGAATTTAATTGGGTAATGAACAAAGGAGAAGTACTCATGAAATCACAACATAAGAAGTTGAATTTAAACTTAACAGGTAAACAAAACCAGAGTGAATATTTTAAAATGCAAAATAACATGGAAACTAAGGAATGTAGATAAAAATACGAGAAAGCCTGGATGAGGATACCCCCAAAATATCTAAAAGATAACTCCTCCTACCAATGTCCTAGAAGAGACTTTAGGGGACCTCAGCCCAACACTACATTCAAAATATTGAATTTTCAGATTAAAGAATGAAATAAACATAAGTTGCTTAGCTTTTCAAGTCTGTATACAACACCAAAAATTTTTATATCTTTGTACAGAGTCTGTGATGAAAAATACTACAACTTTAACAACATTCATACTCCTGGGGTTGACAATTGTAAGTCCTCCTTTTTATCTCTCTATTTATCACCTACCTGTTGAGTAAAACTGGGAATCTGGCCTCTTTTGTGGATTCATACCTTAAAACCCCCATACAGTTTTCATTCAGGAGTTTTTCTTCTTAGAAATCTCATTCACTACTTGTGTTCACGTATTTCTTTATAGCCTATCAACTTGGGATAAAACTTATGTATAATGCTTATGTCAGCCAATTATTTCTATTCTTTTCTTTTTGGATAACAGAAATTTTTCTCTCAGCTCCCATGTCTTATGACAGACACGTGGCCATTTGTAAGACTCTGCTTTATATAATCATCATGGACAGCAGAGTCTGCACCACCTTTGTCTTTTACTGTTGAATGACAGCTTTGATGCTGATCCTCCCACCCCTGAGCCTCAGTTTCAGTCTGTAATTCTGTGACTCAAATGCCATTGACTGCTTTTGCTGTGATCCATCCTTTCTCTGAAAGATCTCATGCTCAGACACATGGCTATCAGAACAGATTGTTATGAATTGTGCTGTACTTGTACTGAGAACACTGATAAGTGTAGTTCTGTCCTATACATACATTACCAGGACCATTCTCAGATTCCCACCTGCTTAGCAGAGGAACAAGCCTTTACCACTTGATCTTCACATCTGATTTTAGTGTCCATCACTTATGGCAGCTACAACTTTCTTTATTTGAAACTTTCATCAAGGGTTGAAGTGGGTACAAATAAAGGTTCTGTTTCCCCCAATGTTGAACCCATATTTTTTTAACACACTGAAGAATAAACAAATGAAAGAGGACTTAGATTGCATTAATCTCAAAAGAAAAAGTAGAATTCCTAAGTTGGTTAGTGAAGTCTGTATCTTTAAATATTTCTCCTAAAGCTTATAACCACTTTTAGCTTCCAGTTCCATGTGTAGTTCAATAGAGTTATCTTCCTCAATCTATTCACTCACTCATTTATACAGTCATTCACTTCCCATAATAACTATTAAACCCAGAATATTCTTCAAATCCTGTGCATTCTTTTGATTTTTATTCCACTGATTAATTCATCTTTAAAAACTTTTCAAAATTAGCCTCTTTCAGAAAATCTTCCCTCTTTATATGGAAACAGATTCCATAAAATGAATTTGTGTTTTTATTTCTAAGGTAGTCACATAGTTTTACAAGGCAAAGCAAGTATGTTTTAAAAGTTTTAGTTATGGTTTCCCATGACAATAATGCTTTTAATATATTCACTCCCAAGTATTTAAAATGGCAAGCAATATCTCGAAACAAACAAATAAAAGAGGCAAAGATAAAACTTTCATTTTTACTCACAAGATAACTTTTAACATATAGAGGCCAGGTTGTCTGGAGTGGAGTGAGAGGGGAGGAGACTTGGATATGGAGCAGGAAAGAGCATGGATTTAGAATATCCTGATAACAAAGGAAAGGGGACTGTAATTTATTTTGAGTGATAAGGAAGCCATTGGAGGGATGTTAAAAAGAAATGATGTTCTGACTGTATTTTAAAAAGGATAACTCAGCCAGCTCTATAGAAAATGGTGGTAGGAAGACAAAATTTGGAGCATCATAATAGGTTAGAATAACATTACTAAAGTTCAAGGGGACACTGCGACAAAGTCAGTGACAGAATTCTCACCTGCCATGCCAGAGACCCAGGTTTGATTCCCAGTACCTAACCATTCAAAAAACAAAACAACAAAAGCTCAAGGAATACATGGTTATGGCTTGGACCAGATGGTAATATGGTAGAAGTAGCAGGAAATGGCCAGATTTAAAACATTCTAAACAATGGTTCTTAAAGGATTTGTTGATGCATTGGAGTCTAAGAATGAAATAGAACTTGACTTTAAGAATTGAAAATGAGCAAGCAGTAGAATAGGGCTGCTGTGGTGAAATACTGTGGAGAATTAATTTTGGTAGGAATGACAAGAATTCCCTTTTGGTTAAGTTTGAGGTGCCTATTAGATATTCAAGAGGCTGTGTCAAGTAAGCAGGTGGTTTATGAATCCAGGGGAAAGGTTTGGAATAAGAATATGCATTTTCTAGCCATATATTTTATTTGTAGATCACAATTGAAATTATAGGCGTAGCTCATCTAGGAAATAAGCATTTCTAGAAATGAGGTATTCTTCAAAGACCGAAGGCTGATGCTGCTGATCACCTAGAAAAGAATCCTGAAAAGGAGCAGTGATAGGAGCAAGATAGGAGAACCAAAATAAGTTGTCTTGGAGCCCAAATTCCAAGTGAAAAACAAAACACAAAAGTTAAAAACAAAAAGCAACAAAAGACTCATAAAGAAGGAGAGAGTGGTTGTTATATTTAGCAAAATAGAGCTTTGGGTGGGCAATATTAAGACATGTCGTTTGAATGGAGTAAGGGGAACAAAGTCCTAATTGAGTGGGTTCAAGTGTATGTTTATATGAGCATTTGTGTTAATGTAAAGGCACATACACATGAAACAAATTCTTCAGAACCTAAAAAAGTAGAAATATTTACTCTATACATTAATTTTTTAGTAGGAAGATGGGAAAAGTTAGACTAAATTATTCATTGTAAGTAACATTTAGAAAGTAATGGTGTGGGAAGAGTCAGAGAGGCTTTGTATTTGGTCCTTTATGTGTAATTTCTTGAATGCTTCAAAGTTAAAATGTACTCATGTATTCATGAACTGCTTCTGTGACAAGCAAGTTCATGATAAAATGAAAATTATACAGAAATTATTATAAAACTAGATAATAATTTCTAAATAGAAATCTTATTTCTGATAAATCCACGTAGCATCTCTAATAGCCTTCAAAAGCACTGTATACCTCTACTTGTTAAATTCCTCTACAGAAATAACCATTGTTTCTGTCTTTCACTTCATGCTTTAAATATAAGAAACTTAAGAATCCTTGAAATATGTTTTGTCTTATGTCAAGGATTTGGACATGTTATTTCCTCTGCTTTGAATATTATTCTTATCATTCTTTATTTGGCAAACTCAGTGAAAGAATTATTCGAAGGCTCAGGTCCACAGACTCTCTGGAAACAAAACACACCAAAATCCTTGGTTTTGGACCTTCTCCATGGCCATGACCATCCGATACCTGTCTTCCTCAGTGCTATTATTGTCTCTCTTAATGTATCTGTGATCTCTTATGATATTAACCACTTTGGAAAAATTGCCAATTGTATTCAATTAGACTTTCTGTGAAGTGACAATTTAATATGTATCTGAAAATAGTACATATGGAAATGGTTCTATAAACCAGGTAAAAGAGGAATTAAAAATGTACAATTAAGTCCCTAGACTATAATTTTCATACTATTTGTTCTCATCTCTGTATTTCATGACAGACAGATGGTGCTTCTTTCAACATCACTGAGGTTAGTTCTTATTTACATTCCTTATATAAATGATGTTAATATCATAATGGTGCTTCTTATTATCAGATTTATTATTGATGGATATGAAAATATTTCTTGAAGATTTTTCATGTAGATTCTAACTGGATATAATAGTTTATAAATAGCTTTTAGAAATCTTTTTTCTGTTCTTTAGATGAAAATGTACTCATGTTCATCATTTCATCACCTCTTGGTTTCTTTGGTTACTTCAGATACAGTATTCCACATCATAAAACAGAAGGCATATATATTAGAATTACATACCGAAATTGTAGCTTATCATGACTACCAGTAGCAGTATTCCATGCAATCAAATTTGAGGATAATACTAATTAGCAAACTCTACTACAAAGTGGAGGAGAACAGTAGGTTGTAGCAAGATGTAATGCACACTCTTAACTAAAGCTGATATATAAGAGTAGTTGTATATAACACAGGGAAATTATGAACTCAAACCTTGAAATCATTTCAGTATATACACAATATGTTCCATAAAATATATTAATCTAACAAAGCTGAATTTATTAACCTTGCTGCAATGAGAAAACACCCTATTGACAGAATCTTAGTAGTAGTTGAGAATGGGTTTACACAGGCAGTTATTAATAAGTTTGGGGGGACTGTGCCTAAGTGATAGCAGGTCTTTCAAGGCAGGGTACTGAATGGGATCAAGTAAAGTTCATGTGACAATAATTTGTGAGTATTGGAAACAGTGACCCAAGGACCTTAAAGCGATAAGCACATTCCAAAAGCACATTTTTTTTTCCTCACCTACATAGGAAATGGAATTTTCTGAAATAAGCAATGCATTTATTCATTGGTTTACCACCTTATCTTCCTGGGAAAAAATTCCCAGAATATATATTAAGTTGAGATAGATATCGTCAGTCCTCTTATTTAAGATGTAAAACATAAAAGCTGGCAACCAATCAGATGAGTCAGAATGGAAGAGAAGAACAATGAAGTACAATTTTTGAGTTAGGGGAGATATATAAAAAACAGTAAGGAATAATAATAAAAAGAACCTCCAAACTAAGAACACTACATATGGAAATCTATTG
>PVIY010048104.1:0-17471 GCA_004026745.1 Myrmecophaga tridactyla | reverse complement strand
GACGACTCCAATGGAGGGTCTGGATGAACTCCACAGGAGAGGCTCACCAGCCGAAGCAGGAATGGGGCCTGTCTCCTCTGAGTTCTCCTTAAAAGGCTTCCCATGATTAGATTTAGCATCACTAATTGCAGAAGACACTCCCCTTTGGCTGATTACAAATGGAATCAGCTGTGGATGCAGCTGACATGATCATGACCTACTCCTATGAAATGTCCTCATTGCAACAGACAGACCAGCGCTTGCCCAATCCGATAAACAGGTACCACAACTTGGCCAAGTTGACACGTGTCCCTAACCATGACAGCCTCTGATGGACAATGATGGGGATTGAATGTACAAATATAAAAACGTTTTTGCATGAGGGAGAACAACTGAATGTCACCATTACAAGGGATTGAAAATGGATGGTATACAGGAAAAGGTACAATCAATGCAAGCAAAGGTCTATAGTCAACAGTAAGACCGAAATATGCTTCCACTGAATGTAACAAAAGCCTTATGCCAAAACTAAATGTCAACAAGTAGGGGGTTATGGATTCTATGCAGAAGAAAAGGAAATTTCTTCACGTAAAGTATGGTGGCGAAGGCATGTCTATTTACTTAAGTTGGATGGTACGATGTGAGAATAAAATTGTTTAAAAATGAGAGATAAACAAGTGCTAAAGAGAATGTGAAAAAGAGATGTGCCTATTCACTGTTGGTACACATACGGAGAGGGGCAGCCCCTCCGGAGGGCAGTGTGGTAGCTCCACAGGCTAGGGGTGGGGTTGCTATACAATCTTGAAACCCTGTTGCTAGCTATATAGCTGGAGGAACTGAGAGTAGGGACACGGATGGACATTGCACACTGGTGTATATGACAGCAGTGTTCGCGATTTGCAATGGATGGAGGTAGCCTAAGGGTACAATGTCTGAGGAATGGAAGGGGGAACTGTGGTATTTACTTACAACGGACTTGGAGTGGCTCCAAGAAGGAATGAAGTCATGGAGCATGCAACTAGGTGACTGAACCTATGAAAGTCAGAATTATCCCATTCAGCAACTGTTAAAAATGCTGAAAAAGCGATCAGACTTCATATAGAGATATGAATGAAGTTGAACTGGATAGGACTATGGTAAATTAGCCTACTGGGTAAAGGATGATATGGCCCATATTTTCAAACTTCAACCTCTGTGCAAGACCAAAGAGAGAGATGTTTATTTGGTGGGAGATTTATATTTTGAGTAGCACATTATCTAATTTAACTTGCATAGTCAGTTTACTTGAACACCATAAATACACAAAATCTTGAATAGGGCATGATATCTTGTTGGTTTGTGCAGGTTAGTATGATGCCCCTATATATCCCAGAGAAATCTGGGCAGAGAATATAAATGTATTTGCAAAGTCCCCTTGGGGGATTGGGGAGAAAGTAGGAAATATTAAACTTCCCCATTACGGAATTTCTGGTATTTCCTCAAGCAGTAGGGACAACCAGTTCAATAGGCTGAGTCCTCAAACTTGGAGTTCACCCCTATGAAACTTATTCTTACAAAGGGGGGCCTAACCCTACTGTTAATTATCACTGAGTCACCCCTAGAAAGCCTCTTTTGGTTGTGACCTTTCTCTCTAAGCCAACTGGGCAGGTTAACTCACTACCCTCCCCTTACATGGGACATGACTCCCAAGGGTGTAAATCTTCCTGGTAACATGGGTAACATAACTCCTAGGGATGAGCTGGGACCCCTGGCATCATGGGAGTGAGAAAGCTTTTTTTTTACATGGGCAGGCACCGGAGAAAGCTTTCTTGATCAAAAAGGGGAAGAGAGAAATGAGACAAAATAAAATCTCAGTCACTGAGAAATTTCAGAGTGAGAAGTTGTCCAGGAGGTTATTCTTACGTACCATATAGACATCCTTTTTTAGTTTATAGTGTATTGGAGTGGCTATAGGAAAGCACCTGAAACTGTTGAACTGTGTTACAGTAGCCTTGATTCTTGAAGAAGACTGTATAACTATATAGCTTTTACAGTGTGGGTGTGTGATTATGAAAACCTTGTATCTGATGCTCCTTTTATCCAAGGTATGGATAAGTAAAAAAATAAATAAATAAATAAAGATAAAGAACAAAGATACAACAGAGGAATATAAAGGGTAAAAACTGGGTAGACTGAAGTACTGTGGGCCAATGAGAGGGAGGAGTGAGGGGTATGGGATGTATGAGTTCTTTTTTTTCTTTTTATTTCTTTTCCTGGAACGATGTAAATGTTCTAAAAATGATCATGGGGAAGAATACACAATTATGCTATGATATTGTGAGCCACTGATTGTATGATACAGTTGGACTGTACATGTGAAGATGTTTTCCAATAAAAACATTTTTTTTAAATCAATCTATGACTTAAATGTAAGAGCTAAATCTATAAAACCTTAAAAGAAAACACTGGAGTAAATCATCATGATCATGAATTTGGCCATGGATTAGTAGATATGACATCAAAAGCAAAAGCAACAAAATAAGAAACTAGATAAATTGGACTTCATACAAAATTGTGTGCTATTGTGCATCAAAGTATGTTATCAAAAAACTGAAAATATGGGAGGAAACATTAGCAAATTATATAACTAAAAAGGGTTTAGTATCCAAAATACGTAAAGAACTCTACAACTCCACAACAAAAAGACAAAAAACCCAATTTTAAAACATACAAGAACTTGAATAAACATTTTCCAAAAAAGACATACAAATGGTCAATGGGCACGGGAAAAGATGTCAAATATCATTAGGGAATTGCAAATGCACATTGTGAATGAGGTCACAAAGTGGTCTCACTTCACACCTACCGGAATGGTTATACTCAAACATCAGAAAAGAAGTATTGGTAAGGTTGTAGAGAAAATAGAACCCTCACACATTTCTGACAGGAATGTAAGATAGTTAAACCACTGTGAAACACAGTTTGGAGGCTCCTCAAAGAATTAATGGAAAATAGAAAATACCATATGACCCAGAAATTTCACTCCTCCGTATATGCCCAAAAGAACTGGTACTCAAACATATACTAAAATGAATACAGGTACTCAAATAAATGCATGTACATGCATCTTCAAAGTAACACTCTTCAGAGTAACCAAAACATAGAAACAGCCCAAATGTCCATCAATGGATGAAACAAACTGTGGTGTGTGTGTGTACGTGTGTGTGTGTGTGTGTGTGATGTGATATTATTCAACCACAAGTATAAATGCAGTTCTGATACATGCTACCACATGGATGAACCTTCAAAATGTTAATGAAATGTAAATGAAAAAAGCCAAGACAAAAAAGTTCACATATTTTATTATCCCATTTACATAAAATATTCGGTATCAGTAAATCCATAAAGAAAGAAAGCAGAGGGTAGTTTCCAGGGGCTAAGTGGAAGGGAAAATAGGGAGTGACTATTTAATGGAAATGTGGTTTTCTTCAGAGATGATGAAAATGTTTTGGGACTTGATACAGGTAGTAGTTGCATGATGTTGTGACCGTACTAAGTGTAACTGAAATATATACTGTTAATTTTATATTATA
The DNA here is from genome assembly GCA_004026745.1 of Myrmecophaga tridactyla. Taxonomy (NCBI): domain Eukaryota; kingdom Metazoa; phylum Chordata; class Mammalia; order Pilosa; family Myrmecophagidae; genus Myrmecophaga; species Myrmecophaga tridactyla. The sequence continues at coordinate 13,920 of PVIY010048104.1, read as the reverse complement.
TGAATTTTACCTCATTAAAAAAGTGAGGGAAAAGGATAGTGTTTTTCTATTTAAGTCTATCCAAATAAGCATTTCTGAAAAGTACTTTTATAGAATAAACTACATACAGTGAGAATAAATTATATTTATTAAGAAATCTCAAATTTCTGGGAGTATACTATTTACTTATCTCTGCTATGTCAGTATTTATTCTTCTATTTCATATCCACCTAAGTTGATAAGCATAACTAGTATACAACATAGTGTTATAATAATCTTTAAAATTTAACCATCAATATTGATGATAAATTTATTTTAGAGTCTATATCAAATGTGCATTTAAAATGAATAATTATACATAGTTACTTTTCTTCAACCAACTATAATTCATCAATTAAATACAATTACTCACCTAAGTACAGCTATTAAAGGTGCATATATTGAATCGCCATCATAAACATACATATGATCCCAGCTACATTCTGTAGCAAAATGATTGAATCTTAATCTTAACACTGCATTTGGGCTGAAAAGAAAAGAAAATAGTTCAAGGTTAATTTATAATATATAGAGCATACTTTGAAGAAATTTTAGTCAGTGTTTTATTAAAAACCTATCTTCAGATAATTTTGCTATAAATCTTTAAGTCACCAGTGTAAAAGACTGATAAGCAGTCATATCTAATTTGTAAAACTGACATATAACTTCAAAATCTATTAATAAGCCATATGTATGCATTAACATTCTCTAAAAATTTAATCACCAGGAAATGTTTCATATCTTGATTGAGGTAGAGGTTACAAAGGTTGTATACATTATTCAAACCCTATTGAACAGTATGCTTAAAATGGGTGTACTTTATTGTATGTAAATTAAGCTTGAATAGGTTGATTTTTAAAAGACAATATTTTAATATAAGAAAAAAGAACCATTTCCCAAATACACTCTTTAAAATCACAAATTGGTTAAAAAAAGAATTCATTTAATTCACTTAGGATTTTTTCAAAATATGTTTAAATAGAAAAATTCCATTTCAGGTCAGAACCACTGACAAATACCTCCAAAAGGATAATTAACTGTCTCTTTTAGAGAATGTTTTCTTTAACATCCTTAGAACCAAAATGCTGAATAGCATGAACCAAAGGCATATCTCAGGATAGAATCTTTTATACTTTCATGGTGTTTTGGATTGGATTCCGTCTTACAGAACAGCATGTTAAAGTGCTAATTTCTGGTCCTCTGAACGTGAACTTATTTGTATACAGAATTTTAAAGATATTATTAGTTAAGGTGGGTACTATATAACTGGTATCCTTATAAGGAGAGGAAATTTAGACAGAGAGAGAGACAGAGAGAAATGGCCATGTGATGGAGGCAGAGATTGAGTCATGCCACAAGCCAAGGAATATGAAGGGTTGCTAGCCACAAACAGAATACTACAGATTCAGAGGAAATCTTCACCTTGGTTTGGACTTGTGTAACCTCCAGAACTGTTAGACAATAGATTTTGTTTGTGGTACCCTATTATAGCACCCCAAGCAAATTGACACTAGAAATCTTCAAATTCCATAACAAGATGCTTAAAACAAGCCAAAATATGTCTACTCAATTTAACATCACAGTAATATAAATAAAAAATATTGTTTATAATTTAAATCAAGCATGATTCTAAAATCTATAAATACCATGGAAAAAATCAATTAATTTTCTTCAATAATAGGCAGTTAAATAAGCTATAAAACTAGAAAGTCATTATACTTTAATGTTTTAACATTGATATAATAACCTTATGTATCATTCCTGAATAAAATAAGTTAATTGAGCCTAAAATGCATACTTACTAGCCTTCAATTAGCCATGTACATTTAGTTTTATATTTATAATTAATTGGACCATCTGTTAAATATCCAGAAGGTTCTGTTAATCTAAAAGAAAAAACAAAATCAAGAAAATATTATATTATGGTAATTTCAAGAGACAGTAGAATGGCAAAATTAAGACATTAGCCCAAAGGAATGTGTCATACCAATTCCCAAAAAGGAGTTTCCTTAAAACTTAGGAAAATTCTCAAACTGCCATCTCTCTCTCTAAGTTTCAAAAGAAACTTATTTTGGTTTTCATTAAACCTTGATATACCATGAAAGTTTCATTTCACATAGTGGAAAAAGATATTAGAAGAGTAAACATTGTACTGGTGGGTTCTATGTTAGCGCAAGATATGTTCAGCTTCATCTGCACAAAAACTCAGGTTGAGGTAAAATAAGGAAGAGCAAAAGCATTTTGACAGATGCCAATTCATGGACGAGAGAAAGAGAATATGTACATACAACTTGTGAATTACACTGTTCCCTATATTTGTTTTTCATCCACCTGTATTACTAATGTAACTGTTAACAGAATTTACAGAGTCCTGCTACCTGTTTTTATTATCATTTTCTCTTGTCAACTTTCTGCTGATTCCAAGAACTCAATTTAATAGAGTAAATCAAAAGGCATTATAATTACCTTCTAATTTAAATATTAAAAATAAAAAAGACAAGTTTCCTTAGATTTTCAGAATTTAAAAATATTTAAAAGAAAATATCCCAATTCTACTTCATTTCATTCTCCTTAGCTTCAACCCAATTATTTATCAAAAAAGGTCATATTTTACGGAACTAAAATATTTTCTCATTTAGCCTTTATGTATTTATATGTGCATACACACATATACACAAAAGCTTATCAGTCTTATACACATATAAAGACATACACGCATATAAATGCATACAAATACACACAAATACATATTTTCAGGGTCATTATTTAATTTTAGATAAAATTAAATTCTCCTTACAATATGGAGTCTTAAAAATATTTTCTAGTGGGAAGAGTTTAATTTATCTAAATCAGTATTGATAACAAGGTTAGTTAACATCAGTGTTATGTGTAAGTCTTTCATAATTACTGGCAAATTACTTCAAGTAATAAAGCAAATAATTCATCCTGGAAAATCTTCTGAAGAGTAACAGGCAAATTCCTATGTTCTCAAATCAATGTAATAATAAATTGAGTATTTTTCACACGTCAGTACTATTGTAAGCCAAAAATGTATCACCTCATTTAAATATACCCAAAACCCTATGAGATAGTACATAATTATTAAGCTCAAATTGCAGATGAGAAAACTGAAGCATAATTTAAATAACAGATTAAATACTGATTTTCTGTTCCAATATTAACAGAGGATGTAATTCAGAAAAACTCTCCACTGAAAGATAACTAAAAAAAGCTAAAGAAGCATTTTAAGTCTTAAAAGCATCTAAGTAACAGTAATTTACCAGGTCAAGATCCAGAAGTTGCAAATTCAGTAATAAGAGTCAAGCATTCAGGGCTGCTTTTGCTCTTGAGTGATTCACCCACTTAGAAGAGACTACAAAAGGCTGAGAATAGTTTGAGCATCTCAAGGAGGTAGAGGACAAAAGTCGGAGCCAACAGCCCACAAAAGACAAGGGCTCAAATAAATAACATGGTACACTGACTTGGGATGCAAAAGTGCTATAATTATAGTAAGAGTGTTCCAGAAGCAAACCAGTCCTTGCATGGACAACAGCACAGCTATAAGTAATCTGGGTGACAGAAAACCTCCAAGTTTTGAAATACTAGGACTACTAGTATATCAAAGCTCCTGCAAAAAGACACAAATATCCTATCTGAACATTTCTCCTTGTTCTTGAACTGGAAAATTCAGTATTGTAACTCACTTCATTTTGAACTACAGATTTGCAATCTCAATCAAAATTGCAATCACATTTTATGGAAACTGGCATGCTGATACTAAAGTTGGAAAGACCAAGGGTCTATAAACTCCTGAAGGAGAAAAACTGAATAAAAGAAATCAAGCTCTATTGTCAAACAACAGAAACTAAAACATCATGGGATTAGTGCAGAGACAGACAAAAAGACAAATGGAGCCAAATACAGAGTCATAAAACAGACCTACACATATATGTGAACATTGATTTCTAATAAAAGAAGCACTGTAGAGTCCCGGAGCTCCCTACTCTGCCATCCTCCCATAATCTTCTCAGCAGCAGTCTTTGAAAAGCCAGATTGACAATGAGAAAAACAAATTTCTACCCTCTTTAAAGGACTTGTTTCTGAGCCATAGCAACAAGTAACACCAGAATCCAATTAAATCAATTTAATCCCTCTGTGACAATTTGCTTCAGTAATCCTGCTTCTCAAAGCTGGGCAATCACTGGTAGCCCCATATACAACAGTGACCATAGTAGAAAATATAAATTTTAAATTCCAAAATGTTCATAAATTAAGCAACAGAGTCTAAATCACAGAGAAAATAAAGAAATATTTTAATTGAATAATAATAAAACACAACAAATCAAAACATATGTGATGAAGCTAAAGTAGTGTTTGGTGGGAAATTTATAGCTCCAAATGTATATATTAGAAAAAAAAAAGTTGAAAATACTTATCTAAGGTTTCACTTCAAGAAGCTAGGAAAAGAACAGTATATTAAACTGAAAGAAAGTATAAGGAAAGAAATAACATTTCTGAAATAGAAAACAGTCATGCAATAAAGAAAATCAAAACAACCAAATGTTGGTTTATGAAAAGAATAATAAAATTAATAACCCCCTAGCAAAGTAATCAAGAAAAAATAAGAACTACTGCTTGAAAAAGGAAAAGGGAGGAGGAGGGACAAGATGACAGGATAGGGAGATGTGGTATTTTTTAGTTCATCCTCTAAGGCAGCAAGTAAATAGCTAGGAACTGTCTGGAGCAACTGTTTGTAGGACTCTCATGACCACATCATACACCAGTGTAGAATGGATGGAAGAGCTGAGATCATAGCACAGGACTGTAAGTCTCCCAAGCCATGGGAGCTGGCACTCCTCCCCAACTGGTACAGCAGGCTGCTTTGGAGTGACCTCCCTATGGGAAAAAGAAGCAGTCTCTACTAGGAGCAAGGGAAGGTACCTCAACCAAGCTCCAACTGCAAAATTAATTAACAAATTCATACTGCTGAATACAAGCTCTGAGCACAGATAAATCTGTAGCAGGTACAAAAGGAACCTGGAGGTTTCTCCCTGGCAGACAGAAGGCAGGGCTGATGGAAAATAAAAACAAAACAGAGGCTTTGGGAGTTGGCCAAGCTCAGAATACTAGAAAAGGGCTATGCGCCCACCCTCCACCAAAAACAGAGGCACATAGAGGGTACCAACTCCGGCTTTTGACTGGCAAAGCCAATAGGCTGGGATCCAGCTCTGAAAAGTTTTTGTTTTTACTTTTTTAGCTGTCCATTAAACAAAGATGCAGACATGCTAATGTTTCAGCACTGCCCCAGGTAAGAGCAGAGTTAAGGTATGTCAGAGAGAAAAAGTAACTAGTCAAGGTAGAGGAGATAATTTCCCAAAGGGCATATCTTCCCCCAAGAAAAGGGAGAGGCAGGACTTAGAACAAATGGTGACTCCCATTCAGAGAATTCAGACCCCAGGGCTGGAAAACAGAAACAATTTAGGCTTGTCTTCTGCCTCAACCCTCTGTCTCAATCACGTCCCTGGCAGAGTCAGGGACTGCTGAGAATTAAAGACACAGCACCACTTCATGGTGGTGGGGAGCGGCAGGCTGACAAGCACCACCTGCTGGGCAGGATAAGAAAAACAAAGAATCAAGAGCCCTCACAGGAAAGACTGGAAACCTGCTGGGTGTCAAGGGAAACTTGATACTGATTACACCACCATCCTAAGTCCTGGGCTTGTCTTCTCTGGGAAAATCTGACTGGGGTAGATCCTATCTGGCAGAGCAAAAACCAGAAAAACAATAGCTGAAAAATTCTGATGGGATAAACAGAAGCTATTCTAGAGGTCTAGAATACACGGAACTGAATGTTAAAGAACAGGTAGAGAGTAAAGCCGACCAACAAGAAGACCCGAGGTAAAAGAGAGAAAATGAACTCCAGAATAAATTAATCAAGGAAATGAGATGCCAAGACACAATGAGATACTATTACCAGAGTGACCACACAACTGGCCAGACTAAGTCTGAAAAGGATATGAATCAAACTCTCAGTGATGGGATGATAAATTAGTACAATCACATTGGAAAACCATCTCACATTTTCTACTAAAGCTAAATATACTGTAATTTTACTTATATCTTTTATGTGTCTTATTCTATTAGAATATAAGGATAGAGATTTTTATCTGTATTGTTCACTGCTCTATTCTCACATCCAGAAAAATGTCTATTATAGTGGATCACAAAAAAATATTTTCTGAATGGATGAAATGAGTCAAAAACAGAGCAAACACACACACAACCCTAAAATGAAACTAAATTAAACCTAAAAAATCATAATCACATTAATTTACTTTTCAATTGATTACTTCGGTTACATGTCAGCATATATTTTTGTTAATAAATCAAATCAGTAAACAAAATTCAATCTCAAATTTTTCATACAGACCCTTCAAAGTTTATCATCGAGCACTGAAATTAATAAGATTTTTTCACTGGTGCCCACTATCACATAGCTAATAATTAGAATGTGAGAATTGAAATTCAGCTCTTCCAGCTATAGTCTAGAGTCTCTATTATATGATCTTCTAATCTACAGAATGCATTATCTTAATAGAAAATATGCCTTCCAAGATTCACCACACACTAAATTTTGAACCTAAATGCCATTTTGTACTCATAAATTTGAATTTTTTTCCACTAGAAAATTTGAGGTACCTTGATTTAATAATATGATGATGATGACTATTAAGAAGAAAATAAACCAGTAACAAAATTTTTTAAAGAAATTTGCAAGGCTAAAACGCTAAATTTATCATAGTATTGTTAACTTAGTAAAAAATTGGGAAAAAACCAAATATATGATAATGGATCACTTAAATAAATTATGGTTCAAACATACAATGGAACTCAATGATTAAATAATGATATAAACAAATATTATTATGGAAAGATGTTAACAATTTAAGTAGGGAAAAAGAAAAATTACATCCCATATTTGTAAATTAAAAGACATGTAGATAAATGCATAAAAATATCTAGGTATACAAAAATGTACAAATAATTATTATCTTGGAGAAGGTGAAATTATAGGTGTTAGCTTTTTTTACTTCATCTGAATTTTCTAATTTTTCTATAATGAAAAATACTGTTTTAATACCAAGGAAACATACTTTCAATTTTTAATAAGTTAACATTTATAAATACTAAGTTATATTCAAAATAAGCCAAAAAAAGCTTTCTAAAGAATATAATAACTTAATACTATAAACTCCAACATTGTGACAAATCAACCTGCATTTAAGTAACATCCTCTGCTTTTAAATGTAAAAACCAACAAAGTTCTAACAATTTGGCAGCAAATCATTTTGACCCACCCAACCCTACATTCAAAGTAAGCTAACACAAGGTAACTTCTACCAAATTCTATTAGTCAATTTATCATTGTATTCTTAGATGGAAGAAAGTAAAACAATGTACTGAAGGGTTCAATACTCAAACTATCCATGGTTCAGAGTCTGACTTGTGTGTCTGAAATTAACACTAAATGCATTAAATTATCAAACATATCTAAATTATCAAATTTATACCTAAAATTGTTTAACATCTGACATTAACAAAAACTTAGTGGTCTGTACATAAATCACATACCTGCAACAGGGTTCTGTTATTGTTAACTGCTATTTGTTAGTATTTCTTATTTGATCTTATTGGTAGATATCAGCAAACCCACACTCCCTCTACATGTCTAACCAGGAAAAATTCTAATGTTAAACACTAGCTAGCCATAATAGTAGCAGATTATACACACTTCAGCAGAAGGAATAATGACAAGAGGACAAAGAGTAGCCTTAAGTAAAATTGTAGCTTATCTTCAGTGATCCTTGTCCTACCTTTCTTTCTTACAATTCCTTCCATTCCAACATAATCAAAGTATTTATACTAACCAATGATATGTTAAAATTCATTTACATTGTCTCTCTTTTAGGAATGTGTGCCGGTTTAAAACTGTTCTGTACCCCAGAAAAGCCATGTTCTTTAATCCTCATTCAATATTGCTGGGTGGGACCTTTTTTATTGTTTCCATGGAGATGTGTTCCACCCAATTGTAGGTGGTAACTTTTGATTAGATGGTTTTCATGGAGATGTGTCTCCACCAATTCAAGGTGGGGTTGCTTTAAGAGGGAACCATTTTGGAAAAAGCTTTAGTGCGACAGAGCCCACACAGACAGTGATCTTTGGAGATGCAGAAGGAAAATACCCCCGGGGAAGTCTTATGAAATGAGGAAGGAAAACTAGCAGATGTCGCTGTATGCCTTCCCAGCTGAGAGAGGTGTCCAGAAGCCAGAGACCCCAGCCACGTGCCTTCCCTGCTGACAAAGGTGTTCCAGATGGTATTAGCCTTTCTTGAGTGAAGGTAACCTCTTTGTTGGTACCTTAATTTAGATATTTTCATGGCCTTAGAACTGTAAACTTGCAACTTAATAAATTCCCTTTTTTAAAAGCCATTCCATTTCTGGTATATTGCATTCTAGCAGCTTAACGAACTAAAACAGGATGTTTACCTTTAAATATTGGCAAAATTTAAGATTTAAGTATATATGAGAGAATCACTGATAATAATATTTTAGGCATAGAGACAAGCTAGGGAGCAGATTTTGGGAAAGGGGTCTCCTAGTGCCCTTCAAACAAGGACATTTTCTACCTGTACTCAAGTTCTACCCTACCTATAACACTCAAATTCCCTAAATTCTAGGCATAAAACGATCTTCAGAATGTATCAGGAAATGATTTTGTTAATTAAATTTTTAAATATTACATAAATTTCACTTAGTCAAGGGATTACTACAATTAAGTTTCTGAATTCCCTCCTTAGTCCAAGTTGAATAAATGTCAAATCTATCCCCTCCATTTTTTCAACACCTGTTATCTAAACTATATATGTAGCATCATCTCCAGACATTCCTCTTTGCTTCCCTGAATGACTTACAATTCCCTGTACATATCATGCTATTTCATAAGTCTCCATATCTTCACACATACCTCAGTCAGGAATTCAGTTCTTCTCATCCCCAGCTCTTCTTCACTTAACTCGCACTCGTCTTCCCAAGACTCCTCTGTGAACATTCTCTATCATTCTGATTTTGATAACTCAGTTTTCTACTCCTAGCCTTTATTTCTATCACAGCATTTAGTAAACTGCACTAACTGTTGATCTCCTTCTCAATAAGCTTTCATAGAATATCAATATCATAGAAATCCCAGCATTTAGTACAATGTATAAACAATCAAATAATTGTTAAATGGAATAAATCCTTGAAAAGGTATTAATTGGTCATAAATCTGTTTCACAAAATACAGATTTACATGCCATTTTCATATTTTACATTACATATTATATCTACACATTACCTGTTTTTAAAAATGAAATTGTATACTCATTTCTAAATTCAAACAATATAGAAAAGTAGTTTCTTTTATTTAAATCACCTCAAATCCCACTACCCAGATATCACTAAGATTAACATCTTGGTGAACAACCATACCCACTGTGGTAGTTTGAAACTGAATGTACCCCTGAAAGCATTTTTAATGTTAAACCATTCCTGTGAATGTGGACCCATTCATTGTAAGTAGGATTTTTCAAGGAGTCTACTTCACTAAGGGGTGACCCACCTCACTCAGGATGGCTCTTAATTCTCTGATTGGAGTCCTTTAGAAGAAACTGAAATTCAGAGAAAGAGAGAGAAGGCAACAAAGCAAGATGACGACAGCAGTGAAACCCAGAAGAGAAGGGAGAGACCAGCAGACACCACCATGGACCTTCCTATGTGGCAGAGGCAGCAAGGATCACAGCAGCCAGTCGTCGATAAGAAAGTATCGCTTTGATTTGGACATTTGCACAGCCTCAAACTGTAAGCTAATATATTTCCATTGTCAAAAACCAACCCATTCATAGTATCTGCTTTCAGCAGCCTAGCAAACTAAACACCCTTAATCACAGAAATATAAAGATATGCATATATATACATGCACACACACACATATATGCATGCACACATTATGTATGCTATATATTTATATATAATCTATCTGTTTATAGTTTATTTAATCTCATTTGAAAATGAGAATATTTTGAAAATGTTCCTTTCTGTTAAGATTAAAAGCTTAAGTTGGTTGTGCTGGTTTGAAACTGCTGCGTATCTCAGAAAAGTCATGTTCTTCTAATCCTTTCTTGTGGGTGCAGACCTCTTGTGGGTGTGACATTTGGATTAGGCTGCTTCCGTGGAGATGTGACCTACCCCACAAAGGTAGGTCTTAATCCTATATTGGAGTCCTTTAAAAGAGCTCACAGAGGGAGAGCAGAGAAAGAAAATGCCCCAGGAGAAGCTAAGAGAGAGAAAAAAACACCCAGAGACATTTTGGAGAGAGAGCCATTGAAACCAGAACCCAGAGGGAAGGACCAACACGTGCCTCCCCATGTGACAGAGGAACCCTGATGCCAGCAGCCCTTCCTCAAGAAGGTATCATTTTGTTGATGCCTTAATTTGGACATTTTCATGGCCTTAGAATTGTAGCTTGTAACTTAATAAATCCCCATTGTTAAAAGCCCACCTATTTCTGGTACACTGCATTTTGGCAGCTTTAGCAAACCAAAACATGGGTATGTATACCTGATTCAGAACAATCAAAACATCTATTTGATAGCAGATACATGAAGTAAATAAGAATATAAGATTTTAACTAAAGATTAAAGAATAAATTATAATTTATAGATGGCACATTTGCTCTTTTAAAATAATCAAGCCCTTACATGTATTTAACAGGAACAGTCACATTTAAATACAGGCAGGTATTTCATTAATATTTTCTTAATTTTATTTTTATTAAAGAAATTGTGGGTTTACCGGGCAATCATGCAAAAAATACAGAATTCCCATATACCACCCTATTATTAACACCTTGCATTGGTATGGTAACTTTGTTACAAATGATGAAAGCATATTTTTATATCTGTTCTATTAACTATAGTCCATGGTTTAATTTAGGGTTTGCTGCTTACGTTGTACAGTTCCAAGGATTTTTTTAAATTTTTATGCTAGTACCATATACATAACCTAAAATCTCCCCTTTAACTGCATTCAAATACATAGTTCAGTGCTTTCAATTATGTTCACCCCCACTATATCCCCTGATAAAATATACTCTAGATTCTGACTTTATGTTTTATTATCCTAATTATTTAATAAGTGAGATCACACAATATTTCCTTTTGTGTCTGGCCTATTTCACTCAAAATGATGTCTTTAAGGTTTACCCATGTTTTCAAATGTATCAAAACTTCAATCCATTTTACACCTGAATAATATTCCATTGTATGTTTTCTTAATTTAAATACCCAATATCACCAATAATTCTTGACAAATTTATGCTCAAACTGAAAATGTCTTTTACAGTTAACATGAAGACTTGACCAACTACACAAAATAATAAGTTTCATATTAATGCCACTAAGGCACATTTATAAACAGTATTGATAAAGCTCCAACAAGATCCTTGAAAGCACCACTCTTTCTGTGTCTTCTGCCTTTTATCCTGTTTATGTTGTTCACGTGCAAATAAGGAGTAAAAGACTTTCGAAGAATTTTTAATATAGGAAATTTCTAGTTTGAAGTATTATTATTTTAGCTCACATACAGTTGATTCTCATTATTCACAGTAGTTATGGTCTAAAAATCACTGCAAACATTGAATTAGCAAATACAGAACCTTGCTCCTAAGGGAAATACAGGGTTAGGGTACTGAGAGCCTCTGGTAACCATAATTTCATCAATCTATTAATACATAACCTTGTTTTAAGTATGTATCTGTTTAAAGACACCTTATTTAATACATATTACAGTTTCATTGACATTGAACTCATGGGCAATAGCTCTATAATTCATGCCTGAACAAAGCTTATCCAATACACATATTTTCTCTATAAGACCAATCACAGCCTTCTTGAGCTTAGGAAAACTAGGCAGCCCTTTAGAACTACTCTAAGGGGCCATTTTAAACAACAAAATCACCATCAAAATTGAAAAAAAAAACACTAAATATACTGTGAAAAGGACACTTGTTTGCAGTATGAGAGCTAAAACAAGAACGCACCTTGTTTGACCTAACTGGGAAAGTATGTGCACCACACTGTGGCAAAAAGTATTTGCCACAAATGACTGCAAAAGAACTATGAGAATGAACTCTGGGGTCAAAAACAAATGTCAGGGTGATGCAATGGTGGCTCAGTGGCAGAATTCTCACCTGCCATGCCGGAGCCCAGGTTCGATTTCCGATGCCTACCCATGCAAAACAAAACAAAACAAATGTCAGCAAGTAGGCAAATCTGCAAATACGATATCCATAAATAATGAGAAGCAATTGTACTTACAAGAGATCTCCTTTATAGCATGGTCTACTACCACATGTTTCTTGAACATATTTCATGTTATATCATGTTTTACAAAATGCAACTAATAAATCTCATCACAAGTTCAAAGCCATATATTATTTCCAGTCTCTCATTAAAGCAAGGTAAAAGTGTAAAATTTTTTTTAGAATGAACTTCAGTAGGGTTCATTAAGAAATCTTTCTCCCTAGTTTCTAACTTAAATTGCAACATACCCTTAAAATAAAAATACTGTTGTAATTTAAATTGTTTAGAAACTTATAAAATCAGGGCTGAACCTAATGCTACAAATTCTAAGACATTTTAAATTTCAAACATAAATTAAGCTTGTGTGATAACAATTTAGAACCTCAGGAACTTAATTTTTTAAAAAACTCTAATTTGATCCATAATCCTACATGGCCTCTTCTATTTAAATTTCTTCTATAAAGCAAGATGAATATGTTATACTAGTCAAGAAATACATGGTTCTTTTTTTAAGTAAAAAAAGCTAGGAATTTTATTTAAGAACACTCAGTCCTGTTTTGGTTTGCTAAAGCTGACAAAATGCAATATACCAGAAATGGACTGCTTTTACAATGGAGGTTTATTAACTGTACAAGCTTACAGTTCTTAAGCCATGAAACATTCGAAATAAGTCATCAGTAGGCAATGCTTTCCCCCTGAAGACCAGCTAGCAGCAATCCTCAGAAACTCTTGTCACATGGCCAGGAACATGGCAACACCTACTAGCCTCTCCCCTTTTCTCCCGAGTTTCACTGCTTCCAGCTTCTGGTTGCAGTAGCTTCCTCTCTCAGCCTCTCTGGGGCTTTTTCTGAGTCTTCTGTCTTTTATCCTTTTATAAAGGACGCCAGTAAAACTGTTAAGACCCACGTGGGTGCTTCAGCTGAAATAAACTAATCAAAAGACCCCACACAAGAAGTCTATACAAACAGGAAGGATTAGCTGATCTTTTCTGACATGACCTTTTCTGGAGTACATACAGCTTCAAACCATCACAGCAAGTATCCCCTGCAATATAATCCACCACGTTCCTAGCTGTAAATACACCTCTCAAATGCATCTGAGGAAACTGCCTCCTTACTACTGCCACTGGGAGTTTCTTTTCCAAAATCCCTTTCTCCTGCATCTTGGCATTAAATAATCATGGTGCCCCATATTCCTTCTCTACTAACATTTCTGACCCTAGACTCTATTGTTCTAATACCCCACCTCCTCCAGCAGGAATGTCCTACATTCCTCAGCTCTTTATTAGTTAAAATAGCCTCTCCTCGCACACTTATTCACTATTGGTGGGAATGTCAAATGGTGCAACCACTGTGGAAGGCAGTTTGGCGGTTCCTCAAAAAGCTGAATATAGATTTGCCATATGACCCAGCAATACCATTGCTAGGTATCTACTCAGAGGACTTAAGGGCAAAGACACAAACGGACATTTGCACACCAATGTTTATAGCAGCATTATTTACAAT
>PVIY010048103.1:0-17474 GCA_004026745.1 Myrmecophaga tridactyla | reverse complement strand
GTCTGGACTCCTCTGTTTTACAGGGCTGCTTGATTAGGCAGATGAATTGTTGTCTGATTCCCACTGTCATGGTCCCCATCCTGCTGGGGTGCTTTTGCAATGGGGCTGCAGAGGGGGGCAGAGGAGCCCCTTAGCTTTCTCTTATTGAGCAAAATCTAGACTGGAGGGGATTCTAGAGGTAGACTCGACCCACCCCAGCCTCACATCCACAGGACTCTTTCCTCTGCCCCCTCCTCTCTGAGAAGTCCCAGCACAATAAGAGATGAAGCAGCCTCATTATGGGAGCCTCGGGCTCATTAGCAGACAAGCTGCTGGTGGGGAGGCACGACTGAGGGAGGGGGGAGAGCAGAGCCTGAATAATAATAAAGACCTGCTTAACACTTTATACCTTTATAGGTTATGCCGATGTACAGGGCTTTTGCTTTTTTTTTTTTTTTAATCACCCATGAACCCATTTGACCTTCCCAACAGTCTGTGGCATTGGGTTGTTCGTAGAATTGTCCCTGTTTTAAGGCTGTGGATGGATGTGTGCAGAGAGGGAAAGTGCCTTCCTCTAGGTCAGACAGGCCACAACTCCCAGTGCTAATACTAGCAGTCGACACTTCTTCACCTCCATTTCTACAGTATAAAGTGTTTACGCCTTACAACAACCTCATGAGGCAGAACATGTTATCCCCATTTTACAGACAAAGGATTGGGCCCAGAAAGGTCAAGATACTTTCTCAAAGTCACACAGCTGGATCTTTCTTACCCTCAGACCCCTCTCCTTCCACACTGAGATGGAATTGGGGTCTTCCAGAGAAAGGCCAGACTTCATAAGCATGTGTTCTTAGCCTCAGCTAAAGCCATTCTACCCACACCTCTCAGCCCTGGATCCCTGGGGTCAGCGTGGGACTGAGGGCAGAGAGAATGGTGCCGAGGAGACGGGCTCCAGGCCATGAGGAAGGTGAATGAGAATGAGACTCATCTCCTGGCTGAGTTCTGGTCCTGAATCTGCCACTCATTGGCTGAGTTACCCAGGGAAACCACTTCCTCTTCCTGGTTCCCCATTTCAGGGGCTTCTAGAACTTGGGGAGCTGTGTAAATGCCCTCTGAGACCCTGTATTTCTGCTCAAGCTCTTATTGCGCTCAGGGCTGGGAGAGGAGGCAGGGGCAGAGCTCTGCCCTCTTTGACTATAAGGAGTGGATGCTCCTTGTTCTGCAGTCTCACCTCCTCATGACCCAAAGGTCCTTCCCTCCATCTCTCCACTCCAGCTGGAAAGGAACTGAATTTGGAAATTATTGAGCACATCCTATATGCCAGGGTTACCACAGAGACAGCACCCCATTCAATCATCCCACCCCCATCTCACAGACAAGGAAACTGAGGCCCAGAGTGGTTGAATGAGAAGTCTGTGCATACTAACTAGGATGTAGCAAGGCTGGCATTTGAACTCGGGTGCCACAATCCTGGTTGACATTGAAGAGTCTCAGCTCCCCTCTGGGTTAATGGAAAAGGCCAGCATTAGGCTCCAGACGTTACCTGCACAGCATCACTTTTGGCAGCCCTGTAGAGTGGATGCAACTACCCTTGTCTCCCACTGCAGAAAACTGAGGCTTCAGGGCACCCTCACCACCATGGTGGATGCACCTGTGAGGGGTGACAGCCTGTATGCAGTGGGCTTACATCTCAGATCCCCTTCTTTGCTGTGTGATCTGGGGCAAGTCACTCAACCTCTCTGGTTGTGTTTGCTCATCGGTAAAATGGGGTCATTGTTGTAGATCTGATGCGATGACTACATGAGATTCTGCATGTAAATCACTTGGCGGTGCCGGGCTCCCAGAAAGTCTTAACTGGCATTATTTTTATGTGCTGCGCCCTGTGCTAGGGGCTTTCATATATTACTTCATCAAATCTCTTCTTTTTATGATGTAATTTTCAATGTGCACAGCAGAGTCTATACCACACACGTATCTACACATCTACCCATCCATTTATTTCTACGTGTTATCCATTAACACATTGGGTACAACAAACAGCAGTGAACCACGGTTTGGATTGAAAATGTTACCAAGAGCAGAAAAATCTCCTCCACCACCTCGCCAATCCCAGTCCCGGGGCTCCACACAGGGCTAGCCACTGACTGCATTTTGTGTTTATCATTTCTATGCTTTAGCAGAAAAATATAGACTATTTTTATGACTTTGGGTTGGAAAGGAAGTATATACCAAAATACAAAAACTCCCTAAAGGAAAAAAAAAAGCCTAAAGGAAATGATTGATGAATTTGAATCAATTAAATTAAAAAGTTTCTGTTCATCCGATGTTAGTATAAATATACAAAATGGAAAGATGTGATCATTTGGGAGAAGACATCACAACACATGAGCAATAAATGATTCTATCCTAGATAAATGAACTTCCTAAAAATACTAAGAAATCCATTAAAAAATATAGGAAACCAGGTAAAAGACATGAGTAGGCATTTCAAGAAGAAGAAACCTGAATGGCTAATAATGATTTGAAAATGTGTGTAGCCTCATTAGTAACCAGAGACATGCATGTTAGACAGTGAGGATTCCCATTTACACCATTTGTGCTAGCCCAGCACAAAACCAAATTATGGACTGAGGAGGGAACACTGAAGACTCTCCCACATGGCTGCTGGGAGTGAAAATGGTACAGGCTCCCGGAAAATCAATTTGGAGCTGCCTTGTAAAGTTGAGCGTGCACATGCCGTATAATTCCACAGTAGTTCTTCGAGGCTGTACACCAGAGAATTTCCTGTACATGTGCGTCAGGAGGCTCGTACGAGAATGTTCACAGCAGCTGGGTTTGTAATAACAAAGATCTAGAAAAAAACCAATCAATATTTTTTAGTACATGAATGAATCTCTCGAGTTCTTTCCAACTTCTAGGAAGGAAGTGCCTGAGACCCCGAACCAGGCAGTGACAGGTGCAGAATTTGTTCCCTCTCCCAGCCGGCCTCTAACACCTCAGGCTGGGTGGCTTGCAAGCCTCTCTGGCCACCCCAAACAGACCCCAGCTGACCACAGAATAAGTCCCAGGGCCTCCTGGCTCCTGGACCAACAGGCCCCACATGGCTGGGATCAGGTGTCTGAAGGGACCCCAGGAGGAGGCAGGGCTGCCCCAGCACTTCTCTATCTGGCCAGCCCATTCCTTCCCAGGGTCAGGAAGCCACAGCACAAGCTTCCCCAGCTCAGAGACTCGCAGGGCAGGAAGGGCCTCCGAGAACCTCTTTTCCAGCATCCCTGTGCACAAACCAGATCACTGAGGCCCCTGCGTACAGACTGTGAAGTGCCTTCAAGGTGCCTGCGGTGAAAGGCTAAGTTTACACACAAGCAGCAGAGATGGGTTCCGAGAGATGGGAGTCCAGCTGCCCGGGGCTAGCCCACTCCCACCCCAAGGCTTCCTTGTGGGGTGAAGTGGAAGAGGAGCGGGCTGGCTGAGAGGAACCCAGCCACCCTTGGTCCTGCCAAAAACTCACTGCATGACCTTGGGTGGGACATTTCCTGTTTCTCGGCCTTGGTGTCTCCATGTGAAAATGGTTTGGTGAGCTTTTCTGGTTGTTATGCAATGATTCCACTCACACACTGGCTGACTCTGTGCCTCCGTTTCTCCATGGACCAGAGAACTAAATGCCTCCTGAGCCTACATCATTTCACCTGAATTAAGAATTTGTTTGACAGTTGTAAAGCCACTGACCCAGGCCACAGACTGATCCCTCCTCCCACCAGCTGACCTCTAAGCCTCACCCGAGACTCACACACCCAGGCCTCGCAAGAGTGCGGCCCCTGCAGCCCTGCCCTCACGTAGAAAACTGCCGCGTACCCAGGTCTCCTGGCGCTGCTGGGCTGCGTCCTGGGAGCACATGCTGGAAGGCGCAGGCTACTCTCCTTCCCACGGGCAGAACCTTGGAAGCCATGGCCTCTGCCAAGAACTTTGTGGAACAGGAAAACTGAAGAGTGGCAGGGACAGGGCAAGGGCCATGCTGCCAGGTTTTCTTCCTACTTGGAAGCAAATTCCTGCCCAGAGCCAGATGCCTGTGATCCAGGGCAGTGAAGGGAGGGGGCCAGGCCTTCTAGTCCGCACCCATGGGAGCTGCCAGCTGTCAGCAGGGAGATGGTGCCCTGGGCTCATGCCCCAGCTGCCTCCTCAGCCCCTCTGCCCAGCTCCATCCAGGACGCCCCATCCCGGGGGGCTCCCAAGTCCGAGTCACACTGAGAAGAAAGAGGGGGCAGAAACTCACAGTAATGGAGCCTCTACCTGGGGCAGCACTTTGTCACCTAACATGATGCCTTCAACAAGGAAGGCACAAATGGGGAAACTGAGGCCCAGAGAGGGAGACCAGTGTGATCTGTCACACAGCCAGGAGGTAGCAGAGCCGGGATGCAGACCTGGCTGCCCTCCAGCACCCACGCTCTTGCCCACCCACTCCACAGCACAGGTCAACCTCCAGCCCACGCAGACCTGCCCTGGCATCCCCCAGCCCCACAGGTGAGACCTCACGCACTGCCTCCTGTGCTCCCCACAGCATCCCCATTTGACAGTGGGGAAACCGAGTCTCTGAGAGGTCAGGGACTTGCCCTAAGTCATCTGCTTGTCAGTGGCAGACCTGACCCCAGGTCTGTGGGACACCAATGCCACAAGGCTGGGACGTGGGTGGTCCTGGCTAGCCCTGCTGTTCCCTGCTCTGCTGACCTTCCAGCTCCCTCCCTGGACGCCGTGACTTCCCCCACCAATGACCTGGATGCTCCTTGGGCAGGCTCGCCTCAGGCTTTTAGGAGAGTCCCCTGAAGTGTCAGCTGCCCCCCTGCCCCCCAGGACACGCCAGTCCACCTGAGGAGGAAAGCGCCCCAGCATTGTTAGCCCTGGGAGGAGCATGCCCTCCAGATGGGTGGGCGACGGGTTTTAGGAGCCAGGGCCTTGGCTGGCAGAACTGGGGAGGATGCAAACCCCACAGGCTGGAACGCCCAGCGAGAGTCACACGGTGGATTTAATATGTAAATGTGGATTTAGCATGCAGGGCAAAGTTCTGGGCTGAGACAGAAAAAATAAATCAACAGCTCAGGTAGAGAGGAGGGAGACAGGCCTTGACAGGGAGCTGACAGAGCTCAGTGTGAGCTCGCGAGGTGGCATGTCTCTCATGTCACCTGTCTCTGCACACCCAGTCCATTCCATTCCTAAGGTTTTTTCTGTGAGATGGAGGATCCCCAAATCTGGTTAGTTTAATAACAATAATAATAATAATGAAAATAGCTAATGGTTACTGACTGCTTCCTCTGCACTAGACAGTCACATAATCTCGTTCCTCGCAGCAAGCTTGCAAGGTCAGTATTATCCAAACTATTTTACAGAAGAGGAAACTGAAGCTCAAAAAAGCTAAATAATACAGAACTAGTAAGTGGCAGAGCTGAGATTTGAACCTTTGTCCATCTGACTCCAAAGCCAGCACTCTTCCATGCACGTACTGCTGCTTTTCGGGCCATGGGTATGTAGTCTAAAAAGAGGGAGGTGAACGTGAGAACCAGTCCATGTGGTTTCATTCATTCATTCATTGAGCAAAGTTTTATTAGATTCCTATTATGTTCTGGGTCCTTTTCTAGGCACAAGAGATAGAAGAGTGAAGAAGAGTGACAATGTCTTCTCATGGAATTTACATCCTAATAGGAGAGACTAATAAACAAATAACTATATACAAATAAGTATATATCAGGAAGTGGTATGTTCTTTGAAGAAAAATGGTGGACAGGATTAGAGATAAGGGGGCAGATTAAAGTGGGAGGTCAGGGAAGGGCTCTCTGAAGAGGTGATATATGGGTAGAGACCAGGATGAACTATCAAAAGAAGATTCCAGTCACAGGGAACAGCAGATGCAAAAGTCCTGAGGTAGAATGAGCATAATGTACAGAAGGAGTAGTGGAGAGGCTGGAGTAGCCAGAACAAACCAAGTTGGGGAGAACAGAGGTAGGAGATGGAGGTGTGACAGTGATGAAGGGTAAGTGGAGAAAGATATATAGGCCATGACAGCAGTACAAAATTTATTTTTAATATCTAGAGAATTTATTTCAGGATTTTGAGCAGGAGAACTGGTTTTGGCCACTGGGTGTAGAAGAGGATTTAGGGGCAAGAGTGGAAGCAGAGAGACCATGGAGAGGGGATTACAGAAGTCCACATAGACCAGGGTGAGGGCAGAGGAGGTTGAAAAGTGGTCACTCACCCAAGAGGTGTGGAAAGAATTGGGTGCTTATCCCCCAAGAAGAGATTACAGTGAACATGAGAGCTTCCCTCAAACACTGGAAGAATGGGTCACATGGGCCAGAGGTTAAGCCCAAAGGGTCAGACCAGGCCCATGGGTGAGGACACGGGAAATCTGATTTCACTGTTATAAGACAGAATATTTTCAAGATGGAGCACGCTTCCTGGTAGACAGATTGATCTCCCCACCACTGAAGGTACACAGGCAGGGGTCAGCTTTCTGAGCTACCAGGTGTCCTGCTCAGAGTTTAGCCTTGGTGATTAGGTAGACATGGATCCGAATCCTCCCTCCTAGGCCGACTGTTCTGTGCTGCCGTGGGCCACCTCACCTTTCTAATCCTTGGTTTCCTCATCTGTAGATTCAGATCAATACCTACCTCATTGAATTGCTGAGTGAATTTAATGCAACCAAGTACGTAAAGCTCCCAGCACTATGCCTGGCACACAGTAGGTGCTCAATAAATGCCAGTGATGATGATGATGTTGGTGGTGGCGGCGGTGGTGGTAATGGTGATGATGGTAGCGATGGTGGGATGGTGACGGTGATGAAGATGTTATCAATGATAATGATGCCATTTGTGTAGTTTATTGGTGGTTGTTGAAGAAGGAATTTAAGTATTAAGGATGGGGATGGGCTAAAAGATTACTAAGGTGTCTTCCAATTCTACATTTGATGGGGAAATGCTCTACAAGCAGCCCCAAATTTTCAGGCAGGTATCACTCTGTTGACACCTCCCTCCATGACTCCCTCTCTGGGAGTTCATTAGCCCAGAAGGAGCAACAGAAGCACCACCAGGCTTAGCCTCTGGACAGGTAGGCCCTGACCCACGTGTGCTGGTGCTGTTCCTTCCAAACTCTGAGCAGCTGTGAGAGCCACAGAAGAGGCTGAACGTAAGCAAGGAGGCAGCCTGAAGACCCTTGGCTCTTTTGACATTTCCCCCTCTCCACATACCCTTATCATCCAGCCTGGGTTATGGCCAGAGACACCTGGAGTCGTCAAGAACCCTAAATCCTGTGGTCCAGCCACCCCCCTCCCATTCCCATTAACCAATGGGAAACCACCTGGAAAGGGACAGTGGCTTTCTTAACGTCATGGACAAAGTCCAGGTCTCCTGATTCCCAGTTGAATCTTCCAGTTCACCAACACAATTACTGTGTTCTAGGAAGTAATCGGAGTAATCAGCAGCAACCCTCTTGGCCCCATTGTCCTGACAATAAAACCCCTTTGCATGATGTGACGCTGATCCTTACTCACAGGTACACGGTCCAGTCACCTAGATCAGCTCGTTCCCTCTAAGCATCATTTCACAAGTATTATTTCTATTTAGAGGCTTCACTGCTCAGTTCATCTTGACCCTGGTTCCAAGAGAAGTTGCTATTTTCTTACCAATTTCACTGAGATTTCTGAGGCTTAGTTTAGAGTGTTGCTTATCTCTGCCATCCTTGACTGTCCTCAAGTGTATATTTTAGGAAATGCATTCAGCTGCTAGAAACAGGGATCTGACAAATAATAGCTTAAACACATTGAATATTTTTTTCTTTCTCTCAAGGGAATTTTGGACACAGGAAGTCTAGGTATACTACATGCATTTTGTCAATGTCCCAGGCTCCCTCTTTGTTTTGGCTGTACAAGCCATAGCACATTATCTCATCCTAAAGATTGCCTAATGGTGACATGAAGCTGCTTGAGAGCCAGAATTTATTGTAGCATTTCAGATGGAAAAACAAGGGAAGGGGGACACCAAACAAGTAAAAAGCCTCCTCCTACATGGAAACCATACGTAACACTTCCTTTCACATTTTGTTGATTGTCCCTATCTAAAAAGATGGGCAGGTGAACGTAGCTTTCAAGCTAGAAACCTTGCCACGCCCAACAGCAATGGCATTCTGCTCCTAAGGGGGAATTTGGCGTCACATCTGGCATCCTGTGTCCCCACCAGCAACTGGGAGAATTGAATAAAGACCAAGAGAGTCTGAGATTAGGGCTCTGAGCCCAGAGCTTAGTCCCAAAAATCTCCTTATGGGAAAGGAAGTGCAGATAGCCTTTCGTTCCTACCTCCATTTAAAACAAAAATAAAAATAATACTTTAGCAGTAGAAGTACAAAATTTAAAAGCATTAAAAAACTAAAATCAAAAGCCTTTATAATCCCACACTCAGGGAATACCTCTGCTGGTATTTTTGCATCCATCTGTCTAGGTTTTCCTGATGAATTAGGAATTAATTTCATGTCCAATTTTATATGCTGCTTTTATCTCTTACCCTTATTCTTATTTTTTCTTGTCCTTATTAATTAATTAATTAATTAATTTTCTCTTTTAAATTTTTATTTGAAATCCCCTTAGTTTTTTTGCTTGTTTGTTTGTTTTGGATTTTTTTTGTTTGTTTTGTGGCCCTTAGTTTTAATGAACATTTCCCCAATGTGAATTACATTTTTGAAGGTTTCACGAACTCAGTACATTATCTCATCTGTTGTTCTGTAACTGATGTGGCAACCCGCCGCCTTTATTAGGCATTTCAATGGTTCCCACCTAAATGTGGCCATGATAAGTGATGCCATAACAACAGACCCTGCACGTACATCTTTGTTTCCCTTTCTGACTATTTCCTTGTGACTGATTTTGGTGTCATTGGCTAAAAGTAAGGGCATTTTTAAGGTTTTGATTTTCTTGCCTGTCACCTTCCCAGAGGGCTGGCCTGGGTTCTGTTTCCCACAGGGGTCCTCAAGCAGGTTTGCAAGGCCTCTCCCCCACCTCCTGCAGCATCTTCTCCCTGATTTTCCCCCCTCAGCCTCCTCTTCCCCCGCTCCCTCAGGAAACAATGGGAAAAGTTTATATCCTGAAATATCTAATCAGGTATTTATCTGTAAGTACTTTAAAAGCCAACATAATGTTTCAGTCTCATTAAGTTTAATTTTCACCAAATTAAACATTTAGCATGAAGTTGGGGTTGCTCTGTTGGTTGGAGTTGAGATACGGTTTGGCTATTTATACTAGGGGAGTTCATGATGAAATCAGACTGGTTAAGCAGACTTCTACCCTTCCAGAGGAAGCAGCTATTCCTCAGTGCCCTGGAAATGCACTAACACTCCCGATGATGGGGGGGCGGGGGGGGAGGGGGGACTGGGAGAGGGACAGTCTGATCAGACCAGGGCTCAAATCTTGGGATGTGTTTGCAGACCTGAAAGGTGGCTAGTGTGGCTGCTGAAAAGGCGGATGTGGGTGCAAGCCATACCAGTCTAAGCCCAGAGACAGGGCAGAGAAGCCACGGGAAGTTTGGGGCAATCGTTTGGCAAGGTCGCTGTCTCACTTTACCAGGGGTCCAATGACAAATACCACAAATTAAGTGGCTTAAACAACAGGAATTTATTGACTTACAGTTTGGGAGGCTAGAAGTCCAACATCAGGGTTATCTCCAGGCCATGCTTTCTCCTGGCGTCTGTCATGTCCTAGTGCTGGCTTGATCTCTGCTTCCATCCCACAGGGTCATCTCCTCTGACTTCCACATCTGGACTCCACCTCCGTGTCTAATTGCCTTTGCTTATAGGTACATCAGCCATATTGGATTAAGGCCACACTCACAGGGCTGGGGGATAGACGGTCTCTAGGGGGACATGATTCAATCCCCAACAACCAGATTGCCTTTGAGAAGATCCTCTTTGAGATGGACAGCTGGGAGGGAGCAGGGTGGCTGAAGCAGTGGTCCAAGTGAGGGCTGAGGGCTGTGGCAGAGGCTGGGCTACCCTACTCCACGCCCCAGCACCAATTCTGCCTTCCCAGCAGCTTCCCTCCTGCTCCTGTTTGCTTCTCCACCTGGGGGCATTCTCCGGTGTCCTGGTAGCTTGACCAGCCCCTGGGCAGGGCAGACCAGGAGTGCAGGGAGTTTACATCCCAGGGAGGCCCCTCAACCACAGCCTTTTTTGCAAGACTGGGACGGATTCAGCTTCGGGGTTAAGTTGACTGAGCTAATGGCTCCTCCTGGGGCCTGAGGCTTGCTGGAGTCACCCACCTTCCCTTCTGCTCTGCTCCGATTTCCATGAGGCCCCAAGGAGTATGCAGGGTGTGAGTTAAGAATCTAAGTCCATTTTTTTCCATATTCTGTTGTCACAGCACCATTTAGTGAAAAGCTGGTCCATTACAACATGAAATAGCTCTCAGTCTTAGGTGACATGTTTTAAGGGTTTATCTTGTTCTCTCTATTCTATTCCCTTGATCTATTTGTCTATTCTTACTTTGTCTTGATTGTTTAGCGTCACAGTCTTGAAATCAAGTACTATATGTTCTCTACTTAGTTCTTTTCTAAGACTGTGTTGACCATTCTAGGGTGTATATATATATTTTTTTTCCATCGGTGCATAATTTTAGAATTGACTAGATTAATTTAAAAAAAAAAGCTTTGCATTAAATCTATGCATCAGTTTGGGGAGGACTGACATCCTAACAATATCGAGTCTTCGGATCCATGAACATGATATAACATCCTATTTATTTAAGTATTATTTAATTTTCCTCTGAAATAATTAATAGCCTTCAGTGTAGAGGTCTTGAACATAGAAAAAAAAATCCCTTGTGTTTTCGATGTGATTGAAAATAATATTGCTTCCATTTTATAAAATGATTGTTGTTAGCAAGGGGCAGGAATCAGCAATTTTTTCTGTAAAGAGCCAGAATGTAAATATCTTAAGCTATGCAGCTGTGCATATGAATTCTGCCACAGTTACTCAAATCTGCCACTGTAGCATGGAAAGAGCCATAGACAATATGTAAACAGATGAGCTTTGGTTGTGTTCTAGTAAACCTTTATTTCTGGACACTAAAATTTGAATTTTGTAGAATTAGTACATGTCACAAAATATTATTTCTTTTTGGATGTGTTCAACCATTAAAATTTTTTAAAAACATTCTTAGCTTTACAGAGCATGCAAAAACAGATGATGGGCCAGATTTGTGTCATGGGTCATAGTTTGCCAATCTGTGGCACAGACAAATCAACTTATTTTTGTACTTTGACTTGTAACCGAAAACTTGTTAAATTTGCTTATTATTTCCAGTAGTTTTTTGTAGATTCTTTATGATTTACTTTGAAAATACTTTTGTCATCTGTGAATAATGAGAGTTTTACTTAATTTTTCCAAACTTTAAGTCTTTGATTTCTTTTTCTTGCCTTATTGAACTAACTAGAAATTCCAGTACAATGTTGAATAGAAGTGGTGAGAATATACATTTTTGCTTGTTCTTGATACAGAGATGTATTTAGCTTCTAAGCCTTTCCCCACTATATATGACATTTGCTGCAGTTCTTATGTAGTTTTTTCATCATATTGAGGAAATACTCTTCTACTCCTAGTTTGCTGAGTTTTTTGTCATGAATCAGTATTGGTTTTTTTAGGATGATTTCTTGGCATCTATTGATGTTATCAGATGGCTTTTCTCCTTGATTCTGTTAATGTGATAAATGATTTTGATTGATTTTCAAATGTTGAACCAAGCTTGTATTTCTGGGGAAATTTCTACTTGGTCATGATCTATCATCTTTTTACATATTTTTGTATTCAGTGTGCTTATATTTTTAGTTATGATCTTCAGTTGATTTTCTTTTTTTCTAATATGCTTATGAGGGTTTGATGTTAGCTTATGCTGGCCTCAAAATGAACTGTGAAATGTTATGTCCTGTTCTATATCTGAAGTAATTTTATTAGATTGTTATTTTTATTCCATAAATGTTGGATAGAATTCACAGTGAAATCATTTGGACCCAGAGCTTCCTTTGTGGAAAGACTTTTAATTATGAACTCAATTTAAATATTAGTTATAAGACTATTCAAATTTCCCATTTCTTTCTTCTCTTAGTTTTGTTATTTTTCAAGAAAATCGTTGACCATCTAAATTGTTGAATGTATTGGAATAAAATCGCTCGTACTTCTATACAATCTGTAGTGATATTTCCTCTGCCACTCTTGATAATGGTAATTTGTGTTTTCTTTTTTTTTCTCATATCTTCTTGATAAATTGACCCTTCTAATACATTCCTCTTTTTTTCTTTAAGATCTTCGTCTTGAAGTCTACTTTTCCTGCTATTATAGATCCATCAGCTTTCTTATGCTTAGTATTTGCATGGCTATCCTTCCCCATCTTCTTGCTATCAGCCTGTCCCATTTCTCTCCTGCTTGCCTCTCCCAGCCATGTCTGATTTTGGCCACTGGACCTGGTCTCTCCCATCCTCAAACTGTCCTTCTGCAGATCAGTCCTGATTTTAGCTACATTTACAATGTTTTGAACTCCTGAAGGACAGGATCCTTGTCTTCCTCAGCAATGTGGCTACTTGGAAAGGAAGACAAGTATGGTGGCCATTCATGCATTCATTCATTCAGCTAAACCTATTGGCACCTACTGTGTCCTAAGTGCTGTGGATAAGCAGCAAACGAGAGAGACAGTATGTCTGTCCCTGCAGAGTTATATCCGGTGTAGGGGGCAGACAATATTCCAACAAGTAAAATACAATGTATTTAAAGTTTAGTGATAAGGGCAATTGAGTATAAATAGCAGAGAGGGTGAAGATGAAGTAAAGGAATGAGGAGACTCCCAGTTTAAATAGTGAGGTCGGGAAAGGTGACATTGTGAATAAAGACTGAAAAGAGAGGAGTAAGTGAACCATATAAATATTTGGGGGCAGAATATTCTACTCAAAGGGAAGACAAATGCAAAGACCCTCTGTGTGCCTGGCCTGTTCAAGGAACAGGGAGAAAGAAGGCATGGTCAGGGCAGAGGTATCAAGGTTGAGAGTGGCGGGAGAGGAGGTTAAAGCGTTAAGGAGTATGCAGACTGCTTAGAGCTTTGCAGGTCATTTTAAGCCCCTCCACCCTCCACACCTATGGAGAAGATGAGGAATGAGCAGAAGGGACAGAAATAGAGGCTAGTGATGTAGGAGGAGAACTGAAAGGGCGTGGTGTCCTAGAAGGCAAGGAAGAAGAGTGATTGTGTCTTGCAAGATGGGGGCTGAGACTTAGCC
Organism: Myrmecophaga tridactyla; assembly: GCA_004026745.1. Classification (NCBI taxonomy): domain Eukaryota; kingdom Metazoa; phylum Chordata; class Mammalia; order Pilosa; family Myrmecophagidae; genus Myrmecophaga; species Myrmecophaga tridactyla. The sequence goes on along the minus strand of PVIY010048103.1, from coordinate 4,209 downwards.
ATTGCATTTAGCAATAAGGAGTCACTAGTGGCCATAACAAGAGCTGCTTGGTGGGACAGGTCTAGATGCAAACCCAATCAGTTCAAAGAGGAAAGAAGAAGAGCAGTTGAAATAAATGAGTTTAGATTGTATTTTGAAGAATTTGCTCAAGAAGGAAGCAGAGAAATGAGGCTATTTCCAGAAGGGAATGCATTATGGAGAGGTTCATTTCCTTTTCAAAGAGGAGAGAAATGTTTTCACACTATTCAGATGCTGATAGGAGTGATTAACTAACAAAGGAAAAAGGTGACAACGCAGAAGAGAGAGGGAGAATTTACAGAGCTATACCTGAGTAGTCCATCTGTCCTTACCTCTCCTGGTGAGAGCACACCAACTTTCTAATGGGGACCCCCCCCCCCCAACTCTCAATTCCTGTTGCCCAAGTGAGGTTGCTCCACTCCCTGGCTTCAGAGTGGACGCTAGATCAGACCTGTCCTATAAGAATCCTGTGGACCCAGGACGATGATTAGGGTAGGAGAGGTCACGTGATCCAAGGTGGGTCACTCAGAACTACTGAGAGCAGCTCTAGGACTTGCTGGAACGCCTGGGAACCCAACCTTGTCTTTTCCCTGGGCCTATCTTGCCCCGTGCTATATGTCCAGCCTCTAGAACTAGTCCCAGTACAGAGTGGGGCTCAAAATAAGTACGGGTTGTTGAAATGAGTGCATATCTAAAAGTTTGCTCCAGCCTCATATTCGTAGTCTGCACGCCTCAATACCAAGGCATCAGGCATCCAGTAGCTTCAACCATCTGGAATGCAACGAGACATCCAAAAGGCCCCGGAGTTACCAAAACGCAAATCACATGGGCCATGTCTAGAGGCACAAACTTCTTTGTGTTTCTAATCAGAAGCACTCCTTTCATAGCCTCACTCAGAGACCAGGGACTCCTATTCCTGACACGGTTTTAACATGCACCTGATCTGTCTCAGAGCAGCCCATCAAGAGGGCTGGGGAGCGGCTGGCAGCAGGAACACTGACACCAGCAAGAAGAAACCTCTGGTGGCCTGAGAGATGGGGGAATGTGGGAAAGCGGGTGAGAGAACTTCAGGAGCTATCCGGCGGGGCCCTGAGAGCAGGGCAAAGGACTCCTAGGTCTGCTGTGGTCTCAGAGCATGTCGGGGAGTGACAACGTGGGGACACGGAGAAAACTTAGATTATGCTCTGCAGTCCCTGTTCTACAATTGGGGGATCTGGTGGTGCATTTTATTTATCGATTTCTATAACTGTATTGCATTAGTGTAGAAAATTAAATAAGAAACTAGAAATCTTACCTGCAAGCAGTGCTTTCAAGGGGGGTGGGCAGGACCTGCAGATGTGGATCCTGCTTTTTCATTCTCACATCCCTAAATATGTGTCACACCCATGATCTGTATTGGCTGTATGATTATCCATCACATGGACATACACTATTTTGTATAACTATTTCCCTATCAGATGATCTGTTTCCAAACATCAGCTGTTATTAATAGCACTGCATTAAACATCCTTGTATGTGAGTCTGGGTTCTCAGCCCTGATTATATTTTTTGATGGTAGATTGCCGGATCAGAAATGACTGTGAACTTTATACACTCACGAGATAGGTATCAGTGTGTTTCAGATTCTGCACAGCCAGTGCTCAATGGATAAAGAGATAAAATTTATTATAGAAAGCTCCTTGGGTAGCATCTCATCCCTGGATAATAATTGACTGGTGACTCCTACATTCATGTGTGTGTGTGTGTGTGTATGTGTGTGTGTGCGTGTGTGCATCTATGTCCAACAGCCCTCCCATGTGTATGGCACATTTCCCATTCACCATTTCACAGGTACCTTACAACTACCCTGTGGGCTATAAATCACTCATTTTACAGATGAAGGCATTGAGGCTCAGAGGTTGTGCATAGTACAATAAAAGAAGCAAAGGCAAGCACATCTGGGTTCAAATTCCTGTTCTGGTTATGGATCAGCGTGGCCAGTCTCTCTGTTCTGTAGTCTCGGACACAGTCCTTACTCATAAAATGGGGATAGAGACGAGTGCCTCACAGGTGAGGATTAAAGGAAAAGGTGAATGGAGAGTGCAGGAGACAGCTGGGCACACAGTAGGTGCTTAAGCAATGGTAACCATAGTCATTGTTAGGAAAATCACTTGCCAAGGTCACAGAGGCAAAACTGAACCCATATCTCCTCATCACAAGTCCAGTGTGCATTCTTAGCACCACCTGCCTTTAAAATCTTGTTCCCAAAGTGAGGAGAAAAGATTTTGGATTAGTCTCCATGTGGGATTATCAGTGCTGGGTCCCTAGAAGCCTGCCCTGCTGAGAATCCTAAGTGGGGAGGAGCCCCCACCTGAGTCAACTTAAAAAATAACATAGCCCATCGAGCTTGTGGCCCACTGGGACTAGAAGATCTTTCTAATGTTGAGCTGAGCCTCAGCCTGGGTCATTGTCCTCCCAGCCTGGTATCTGGGCATCCATCCTACCCTATCCTCATAGCCCTGACCAAAGGGACCAGTCCAGGTGTATTGACAGCAGGGCTAAGAAAAACCTCTCCCTCTTCTGGGCATGTCTCTCGGAAAGTTATTGTAGCTGCCAGCAAGGCCATCCTGGGTAATGGATGGCCTCTGTTTAATGCTATCTGGGAGATGGGTCCCTCCCTAATCTGCTGCAGTGTCATTAAGAGATAAAATGTTTGCTCTGTGGGGCTCCTGATGGCCTTTAGAAACTGCAAGTTAGACACTAACCAGGAAGGGCTGCTCAGGGCTTAACCCTCGCATTCCCGTCACAGTCCAAAGGCCTGGGCCAGAGGGTCTGCAGACCCCTAGATCCTATTTCCAGGCTCTCATCAGTCCAGTGAGCACGTGGCTGTGAGGGCAGAGGGAGAGTGGGATCCTCGGATGGGGTATTGGTGGACAGAGACCCTCTTGGGGGCTGGGTAGAGGGCCCAGCACTAGGAGGCCTGGGTTGGGCTGGATGTCTTTGTGGTGCTCCCTTACCCTCTCTGTTTGGGGTTTCCTACAGGCTTCCCAGCTCCCAGGCTCGAGGCCTTTTGTCTCTCAGCAGGTGGAGCCTGGTGGTCTTCCCCAAGAGAGGAGACATGTCGGTCCCCATAGATCCCTGCCTGGAAGTCTGCTCCCTGCTCAGGCCACACGTGACCAGGCGGAGAGGGCACCTCTGGAGGCAGAGGAGCAGCTGACCCAGATGAGCTGTGACAGGAGAGGAGCTCCTGTTCCCGAGTGTTCCCTGGGTGCCCAGCTCTGTGCTGGGGCTCCCTTACGCCCCACAAACCCCGGGCCAGCCCCAGAACAGCCCCATGATGGAGTATTGTTGCCCCTACTTGGCAGCTGACAACATTGTAGCTCCAAGTGGCAGAGGGACTTGCCCAGAATCACACAGCATGGAAGTTATATCCAGGCCTGTCTGATTCCAAACACAAACTCTTCCCATTGGGCCATTGACAGGTGAGCCCAAGTGTGTGGTCTCACCTTGCCCTTCCCTCCCCACCCCCTGCTTTTGCACCTGCAGTCTCTGCCTCCTGCAGGCCTTCTCCTCTCTATCCAAGTCCTACCCAGCTCAAGCCCTGCCTCCTCCAGAAAGTCCTCCCTGACCTCTGAAGCCAGGCCTCAGCGGTGCCAGCCACCAGGCCTCTAGTCATTCGATTTCCCAATGCAGCTTTAATTTTTGCTGCCTTGAAGCCCAGACCTGATATTAGCTCATTTCAGCATCTCCCCAGGTTAATCAATATTTGCTGAGCACTGACTTGGAGCCAGGCACTGTGGGGGCTGCAGAGGGGACAAGAACAAATGTCCACTAACCACCTGTGGGTGTCCCTTCCTGTGTCCCTCTGGAGCCCCGTGTGACCCCAGTCAGGGCTCCTGGCCTTGTCTCGAAGATGAGTCTGAGGCCCGGAGCTGGGGAAGAGGTTGCTCCGAGTCACACGACTCAGGGGCCGAGATTCAAACCCAGACCAGACTCCAAAACCCACCACCTCATGACCTCCCCCTGGAATGTTTGACCCCCTTAGCTGGAGCTGTCCAGGCCTAGAAGCAGAGCCTCAGCCACCACAGCGGCGCAGAGAAGGGGGACGGGATCCCGCAAGGAGGGTCCTCAGGTCACGCCCGCCACCTCTGCCCCCTTCAGTCCAGCCTCCAGCCCCACCTGCGCCTGGGGATCCAGGCCCCTCGCCGACCC
>PVIY010048102.1:0-17475 GCA_004026745.1 Myrmecophaga tridactyla | reverse complement strand
TGTTGAGAAAACACTTTTAAGAGTGCAGCTTGTTTAATGTTAATGGGCAGTTACCAATTTGTGGTGTCTCTGCATATTTTTGTAAAGATTCTCATCTTTTTATGCTTAAAGTACTGGTGAGAAGATGTTGGTTGACCCGTGTAATAGTTTATAGCTGCTTAAATGCAATGTACCAGAAATGGAATGGCTTTTAAAAAGGGGAATTTAATAAATTGTTAGTTTACAGCTTTTAGGCTGTGGAAATGTCCCAATTAAGGCAAGTCTACAAAAATGTCCAATCTAAGGCATCCAGGAAAAATACCTTGGTTCAAGAAGGCTGATGAATTTCAGGGTTTCTTTCTCAGCTGGAAGGACACATGGGGAACATGGTGATGTCTTCTAGTTTCCTTTCCAAGCCTCTTGCTTTATTAAGCTTCCCAGGGACTTTCTCCTTCTTCATCTCCAAAGGTCACTGGCTGGTGGACTCTTGTTCTCCCATCATTCTTGTGACTCTGCTCTGTTGCTCTCCAGTCATTCTCTTTGTTCTCCAGTCATTCTGAAACTTACCCCAAAATGTCTCCTCTTTTATAGGATTCCAGTAAACTAATCAAGACCCAGGTAGAATGGTGGAGGCATGTCGTTTAATCAAGTTTCAAAACCCACAATTGATCGAGCCACATCTCTGTGGAGATAATCTAATCAAGTTTCCAATCTATAGAACTGAACAAGGATTAGAAGAAATGGTTGTTCCCACAAGATTGATTAGGATTAAAACATGAATTTTCTAAATAAATCCTTTCAAACCAGTACAACAATAATTTACAACATTGTTTTACTCAAGATAAACTTTCATATTTATATTTGGTAGAACTGTTTATCTAGAAGTGTAGCTTGTTAATAAAATAGAATGACACAAAAATGAAGTTGTAGCCATAGTACAACATTGACTGCCTAGAAACATTTAAGTTCAGGGTGGATCTTTAATGTCTTGTCCACATGTCTAGCCCTGTTATAATAGTTTATTTAGCAATGTGAAATAGTTATTTTGTTATCCCCATTGCCTGGGGGAATGATGACAACTGGTTAAGTAGCATTTTTAGGGAATTGAATTTTTGACTGAAACAGCCTTCACTGTTTTTTTTCTGGTTTCTATGAAGATATGAAACATACAAAACATCAGAACTCACCTTAAATTTGAGCAGGTCTTTGATGACAAGAGTAATTTTAAGGGGAATGCTGTTTTGTAGTTATTCTAAATTTTAAGGAGCATGGTTGATCATGATAGAGCTTAGTTTTCTTACTGTTATTAGAAGCATGTAGATTGTTTCAAAGTAGGCTTTGTTTGTGGGTGGGCATAGTGTAAAATTAGCACTCAGTTGGTTTGTGCTTTTGTATCAAAACCTGCCTACATCTTTATGAGGGAAGGTTGCTCTCACACTTCAGTTTACCTTATATGAGGCAAGTTGAAAGACAACACTCCCATTACTAGGGGGTTCTGTGGTGCCATGAAATTTTAAATAATTTGGGAGAAAAGAATAGTACATTTTCAGTAAGAGTCACATTTCTTGAATTTTTGATTATCAGTGTACTCATTGGTAATTAGTACATTATTGTAGTTGACAGTACCTGGTTAAAAATGAGAAAATGATACATTTAACCATTTATCATTTCTATTACTTCTCTGAAAGATGTTTTGGGGTCCACAAAAATAACTTGATAGCATGTCCAATCTCATTTCAGAATAAAAGCTAGCATCTTTACAAATGTCAAGATTGCTTACTTGCAGGTTTAAGTAAGAAATATTATGGAAAAACAACTCCTTTTACAGGATTACTTTTTCATTTTTGGTTTTAGCTATCTAGGCCTGCCTGTAAAGAACAAAGGATGGTCTGTAAATACCGTTTATAGAATGTGTTTAAAGGGCCTTTGTATATTTGATAATATTCCTAACTTTTATTTCCTTATTGTTAGCAGTTAATGTTCATGTTATGCTATGCAGCCATTTATATGCATGTTTCTTTAATTTTTTTTCAGATTTTCCTGGATATATAGTCTAAAAAACAAAAAAAAACTATTTAAAACTGTAGCAGTAGTTCGCAGTTCTAGCAAAGAGGAAAGTTGTGGAGTTAAACTTTGTATTTTCTTTCTTATAGAAGCTTGCAAAAAGGTATTCTTATATATTCTTTTTAACAAATATTGTGTACAACCTTTAAAACATCAACGTTTGGATCAAAACAAGACCCAGCTTATGTTCTACTTGCTATGAATTAAGCAAACATGCTATAATAAAAACAAAATGAAGGGAAAATATATAGTGAAGAAGAAGGCAGTGTAGTGAGGTGCAGAATTTTGTTGGTCCTCTAGTGCAGCTTGTATATAACTAGGAAGAGTCTCAAACAACTATTTGAGGGTTTTCTATGACAGGATTCATAACATACACCAGTATGGTGGAATGGTAAAGATACCTTGCAGAACTGTAAATCCCCCAAGCAATAGAGGCAATTGCCCCTCCCCATCTGGGGCAGCAGACTGTATTGGATTTGGGTCTCCAAGGGTAAATAAGCCCTCTCTACCAAAAGGATGTAAGATAGCTCAACCAAGCTTCAATTGTGGAATTAATTAACAAACTTGGACTGTTGAATACAATCTCTGAGCACATACAGACCTGGAGAAAAGAAAAGAGGAACTGGGAGATTTTCCCCAAGCAGAGAGAAAGTGGGCTGATGGAAAAAAAAATCTTCTAGAGTTGGATAAGATCAGAATACTGGAAAAGAGTTGGACCTCAAGAAAATGGGCACATGGAGTAATGTACCAACCAGGGCTCTTGATTATCAAACCTCAGGGGATGGAGGCTGGTGCTGAAAAGTAATTTTTTCTCTCTGATTTTTTTATTTTTTATTTTAATGGCCCATTAGATTAGAGTTGTGGCCCTAATCAGACTTAAACCCTGCCCCAGGCAAGGGCAGAATTAAAGTATATGTGAGAATCAAACTAACTAGGTAATTTTCTAGTAAGGTAAGGGAGGTAATTCCCCAAAGGGCACATTTTTAAGTAGTCCCTACTGGGAACAAAGAAGGCAGCTCAGCCAAGTTCCAATTTCAATTTTAGTCCCAGCAGAGAGAAGGTGGAGCTAACAGGAAGCAAAATAAAATAAAAACAAATATAGGTGGAAGCTTTGGTGTTAGCTGAGCTCAGAGTACTTGAAAAGACTGTGCCCCAAGAAAGGTGGCACATAAAGCCAGATATCAACTCCAGCTCTTCCTGGCAAAACATGGAGTTGGACAGTGACTCTGAAAAAGGGCTATCTTTTTTTTCCTTTTTTCTTTTTGTTTAAACTCTCCTAAGTAGCTCATTAGAGAAAGCATGAGGCATTTTCAACTTTAAGCAAGATCCAGGCAAGGGCTGAATTAAGGTAGGTCTGAAGGATAAAGTAATGTGTCAAGTGAGGGAGATTATTCCCTAAAGGACATATGTTTCCACCAAAAAAAGTGAGGGTGGGGGTGGGGGTTTGGCCCACCACAAGTGGCAGCCCCCTTCAGAGTTTCAGGCTCCAGAGGCTGGAAAACAAAAACAACATATGCTTGCTTTCTATCTCGGCAACTATCTGATCCATGCATCTGGCAGGGAAGTCTGCTGAGAATTAAAGACACCACATCACTTTATTCTGGCAGAAAGACAAGGGCTGGCAATCTCCACCAGCTAGGTAAGATAAGAAAATCACAGAACCAAGAGGTTTCACAGGAAAGTCTGACAAGAGCTGTGTCTCACACTCAAAGAATTCTGATATTTATTACACTTTCCTCCTGAAAACTGGGCCTGTCTGGTCTGTGAAAATATGATTTAGGTCAATTATGTTTGGGAAACCCTCCACTAAAAATGATTTCCATAGAGACATGGCAAGAACCAGAAAAATAAGAGCTAAAAACTCTGACCAGTTGAACAGAAACTGTGCTAGAGGTCTAGAATGAGTTGAACTGAACAACAAAGAGCAGATAGAGAACAAAGCCAACCAGTGTGAAAACTCTAGGTAAAAGAGTGAAAATCGTCTACAGAATAAACTACTCAAGGAAATCATATACCTGGACACCAGCAAAAAAATTATGAGGCATACTAAGAAAAATGAAGATATGGCCTAGTCAAAGGAACTACTTAACATTCCAAATGAGATACCTGAGTTGAAACAATTAATTAAAGCTGCTCAAACAAGCATGCAAAATCACATCAAAAATGAAGTCAACGAGTTGAGGAAAGATATAGCAAAAGAGATGAAGGCTATAAAGAAGACATTGGACAAGCATAAAGAAGAACTCAAAAGAATAAATGGCAGAACATATTGGAATGAAACGCACAGTAGAAGAGATGAAAAACAAAATGGAGACTTTCAACAGCAGTGTGAAGACACAGAAGAAAAGGCTAGTGAACTAGAAGATAGAACCTCTGACATATTGTATACAAACACATAAGAATGGAAAAATAGAAGCAGGAGCTCAGGGAATTGAATGGTACAATTATGTGCACAAATAAACATGTAATGGGTATCTTAGAAAGAGAAGAGAAGGGAAAAGGAGCAGAAAGAATAATGGAGGAAATAATCACTGAAAATCACTGAAAATTTCCCATCTCTTATGAAAGACATATAATTACAGATCCAAGAAGCATAGTGTACACCAAACAGATTGGATCCAAGTAAACCTATTCCAGATACCTACTAATCAGATTGTCAATTGTCATAGGCTGTGAGAAAATTCTGAAATCAGCAAAAGAAAAGTCATCCATCACATACAAAGGAAGCTTGGTAAGACTACATACAGGTTTCTCAGTTAAAACCATGAAGGTGATAAGGTAGTGTTATGATGTATTTATTGTAGTGAAAGAGAATATCTGCCAAACAAGAATGCTATATCTGGCTTAACAGTCCTTCAAAATAAGTAAGAGCTTAAAATATTTTCAGGCAAACAGACACTGTAAGAGTTCATGAACAAGATACCTGCTCAAAAACAAATACTAACGTGTACATTATAGGCAGATAAGAAAAAACAGTTGAGAGGGGTGTGGAGAAGAGTTGAGAAATGAAGATTATCAGGAAGGGTTGGGGGAAGGTATGACATATAAAATCCAAAAGACATAATGGAAAAAGAAAGTACTGCCTTTATAGTATTAACATTAAATGTTGATGGTTTAAATTCCCCAATAAAAAGACATAGACTGGCAGAAAGGATTAAAAATCAGGACTCATTTGTAAGGTGTCTAAGAGAGACTCAATTTAGACCAAAGGACAAAAAATAGGTTGAAAATGAAAGGCTGGAAAAAGGTATCTCAAAAAACACCCAGAAAAGGGTGGGAGTAGCAATATTAATATCAGAAAAATTAAACTTTAAATTTAAAACAAGAGACTCAATTTAGACCAAAGGACAAAAAATAGGTTGAAAATGAAAGGCTGGAAAAAGGTATCTCAAAAAACACCCAGAAAAGGGTGGGAGTAGCAATATTAATATCAGAAAAATTAAACTTTAAATTTAAAACAATAGAAGAAACTAAGAAGGGCACTATTTATTAACAAAAGGGACAATGCATCAAGAAGACATGACAATCAAAAATATTTATGCACCAAGCCAGAGTGCTCCAAAATACATGAGGCACATGCTGACAACATTAAAGGGAGAAGTAGAAAACTCTCCAAAAATAGTTGAAGATTTCAATATAATGCACTCATCAATGGATAGAACATCCAGACAGATGATCTGTAAAGAAACATAGATGTTGAATAGTATGATGGTCAGTATCTCAAGTCAACTTAAATGATCATGCCCAGTTGTCTTGTCAAGCAAGCACCGGTCTGACTGTTGCTACACAGATATTTCATGGCTGATCACAACTGCAATCAACTAAGGCAAGTCTCCCACAATGAGATAATCCAATCACTTGAAGGTTTTGAAGGAAGAAGAAAGTCTCTTTCACTGCTTCTTCAACCAGTGACCCTCTCTTGTAGAGTTCATCCAGACCCTTCATTGGAGCTGCCAGCTTCACAATCTGTCTTACGGTTGTTGGACTCTCCCATTTCTATGGTTGCATGAGACACCATTATAAATTTAATATTTACAGATCTCTCTTGTTGGTTCTGTTTCTCTGGAGAACTCTGACTAACACAGCTTGGTACCAGGAGTGATTCTTGAGAATCAGATTCTTAAAAATGGGTTTTTACAATTGGTTTTCTACTCTGACTATACTCAGAGGCACTAATGATTCTGTTTCCAATAATCAAGATGGCACTGACAGTCCATGGGATGAGTTGGCAAAAGAGATACTCAAAATATCACCATTAGATACTGCTAATTGTATGCTTATATAAGGCAAGGCTCTGGGTGATAATGTTTTTTACACCTTTATGGAATTTTCTGGAATTAAGAAGTATAATAATGTTGGCTGATTGTTGTTAGATGTGCTTGATATAGTGATGAGGTAAAGGGATGAACTGAAGGCTTCAAATTTGCACCTTAAGCACCATACAAATGATGTATAAGTTTCCATGTATGCCCTGAGAGAAAATCGTATTTCCTGTGGTCACAGACTTGAAATTTCTGAAAACCAGGCACAAAGCCTCATCGTGCAAGTAGCAAATTTACAACATAAACTAAAATCTCAAACTTGCAGGGTGTCTGCTGTTAAAGTAAGGGCTTTGATTGGAAAATAATGGGATCCTGAAATGTGGAATGGTGATAAATGGCTTGATAATGATGGCAAAGGGGAGACGGGATGCCTGGAATCTGCTGAGCTTTTACTAATTAGACCTGTAATAGACTGCCCTGAGGAAAGAGCTTCCTGAACTCCATCCCACCTTGAGGATATAACTTCTGCTCCAGTCTCCTCAGAGGAGTCTGCCATCCAACCTCCACCTAAGGAAATTAACCCTTCAGCACCTGCTAAACTTGTAACTACCTCCCCTGAGGAAATAGCCCTCAATGCTCTGTCTGGAGCAACTAATCCTATTTCAACAGATGAAACTCCAAAGGAATGTCCTGAGGTAATTAGCTTAAAGGCACTTTTATTTCTTTTTTATGACCCACTCCCCCCAAACCTCTTTTCTTTAAGACCTATAACTAAAGTCTCAACCCAAAAGGTGAAGTACAACGTGTGACCCATGAGGAGATGCACTATATTCCAAAAGAATTGCATGAGTTTCCAATCTATGTAAACAGAAATCAGGGGAATATGTATGAGAATGGATATTAAGGGTGTGGGATAATGGGGAAAGGAATATAAAGTTGTATCAAGCTGAAATTATTGATATAAATTCACTAAGCAGAAATTATGCATTCGGTATTATAGCTTGAGGGGTTAGAAAGGGATTAGGTGTTTGTTTGCATGGTTGGCTGAAATATGGATCAAAAGATGGCTGACATTACCTGAGGTAGGAATGCCAGAACTGCCATAGTATAATGTAGAAGAGGGGATCCTAAGGCTTAGAGAGATTGGATGTTAGAGTGGATTTATAATGGAAGACTTGCTCATACACCTCAGGAATGTCCAAAGGATACAACTTTCACCAGAACCTTGACTAATAAATTCAAGAAAGTAACTCCATCATCCCTGAAGAGCTCTGTAGTTGCTCTTCTTTATAGGTCAGACATCACTGTGGGAACTGCTGTGGCTGAGTTGGAATACTTAAACACAATGGAGATGATCAGATCTCAAGTTGGCAAAAGTCCATTTGGTAAAAGTTAATCACCATAAACAAGGCGAGCATGGCCACCATAATGGACAGCAGACTCAAAGCAGCAGTCAAAATTATCTGACTCACAGAGATTTGTGCATTGGCTATTAGATCATGGGGTAACTAGAAAAAAAATATGGTCATTCTAAATTCTAATTTGAACTATATAGAAGAATTCTAGGTCAAGTGATCAGAAGTCTAGCTAGAATTACAAAAGCAGAGAGTCATGGTCCCTTAATCAATTCCCAGACTTGAGACAGTTTACAGACCAGAGCCCCTCAAACAAGGGGAGGTCCTGATATTCTTAAGGAAGGACCCTTTACACTGCCCAAAACATATACTGCTAATCTTTTCCCAGCATTACCCAAGGAGACCTATGGATTTTGGAGCAAAGCCTTACCATTTGCTGTAGATAACTGTTCTCCTTTTCAAAAGCAGCTTTTATCCTGTTTTTATCCTAATAATCAGGGATTATTACACACTGATTCAGAAGTGACATTAATTTCAGGAGACTCAAAACATCACTCTGGTCCATCAGAGTAGGGGCTTATGGAGGTCAGATGATTACTGAGTTTCAGGTCAGATCCATCTCACAGTGGGTCCAGTAGTTTCCCTGACCCATTCTGTGGTCATTTCCCAAGTTCCAGAATGCGTAATTACAATTGACACACTCAGCAACTGCCAGAATCCACACATTCATTCTCTGATTCATGGACTGAGGGCTATTATGGTAGGAAAGGCCAAGTCAAAGAGACTAGAACTGACCCTACCTAGCAAAAGTGATGCCGTATTCCTAGAGGGATTGCAGAGTTTATTGCCACTGTAAAGAATATGAAGGATGCAGGGTTGGTGATTCCCACCACACCCCCACTCTACTCTCCTATTTGGCCTGTGCAGAAAACAGATGGGACTTAGAGGATGACAGTGGATTATCATAAACTTACCGAGGTGGTGACTCCAATTGCAGCTGCTGTTCCAGATGTAATATTATTCCTTGAGCAAATCAACACATTGCATGGTACCTGGTATGCACCTATTGCTCTGGCAAACACTTTTTCTCAATAGCTATCATTAAGGACCACCAGAAACAGTTTGCATACACTTAGCACAGCCAGCAGAAAACCTTCACTGTCCTCCTCAGGGATATATTAACCCTTGTCTGCAAGGACCTTGTGATGTTCCACAAGACATCACAGTTGTCCATTATATTGATGATATCATGTCAATTAGACCTAGTGTGCAAGAAGTAGCAAACTACTCTACACTTATTGATAAGGGATTTGCAGTCAGTGGATGGGAGATAAATTCAACAAAAATACAGGAACCTTCCACCTCAGTGGAATTTTTAGTGTCCAGTGGTATGGGACATGTTGAGATATCCCTTCTAAAGTGAAGAATAATCTATTGCATCTGGCCCCTCCTACATCCAAAAAGGAGGCACCATGTCTAGCTGGCCTCTTTGGATTTTGGAGAAAACATATTCTTTATTTGGGTGTGCTACTCCCATTTACCAAGTGGCCAGAAAAGCTACTAGTTTTGAGTGGGGACTGGAACAAGAGGAAGATCTGTGATAGATTCAGGCTGTTAGACAAACTGCTCTGTGACTTGAGCCATGTGATCCAGTAGATCAAATGGTGCTGGAGATGTCAGTGGCAAATAGGGATGCTGTCTGTAGCTCTTGGTAGACCCTTATAGGAGAATAAACAATGCAGACCCTTAGGATTTTGGAGCAAAGTCTTAACATCTGCTGTAGATAACTATTCTCCTTTTCAAAAACAGCTTTTATCCTGCTACTGGCCCTTAGCAGAGACTGAACACTTAATCATGGACCACCAAGATACAATGAGGCCTGAGTTGCCAATCATGAGCTGTGTGTTGTCTGATCCATCAACTAATAAAGTTGGGCATGCACAACAGCACTCCATCATAAAATGGAAATGATATATTAGAGATAGGACTCAAGCAGGTCCTGAAGGCACAAGTTAGTTACATGAGGAAGTGGCCCAAAGGCCCATAGCCCCACTCCTTCCACATTACTTTCTCTTTCCCAGACCAGAGCAATGGCCTCTTGGGGTATTCCTTATAGTCAGTTGACTGAGGAGGAAAAAACTCAGGCCTGGTTCACAAATGATTCTGCATGGTATGCAGACACCACCAAGACGTGGACAGCTACACACTACAACAACATTATTAGATGTCCTTAAAGGGTGAGGAAAAATCCTCCCAGTGGGTGGAACTTTGAGCAGTGCATCTGGTTGTTCATTTTGTTACAAAAGAGAACTGGCCATAGGTGCATTTGTATACTGACTCATGGGACTTTGCCAATACTTTGGCTGGATGGTTAGGAACTTGGAAGTAGCATGATTGGAAAATTGGTGACAAAGAGGTTTGGGGAAGAATTATGTGGATAGACATTTCTGAGCGGGCAAAGAACTTGAAAATATTTGTGTCCCCCTGAGTGCTCATCAGAAGGTGACTTCAGCAGAGGAGGGTTTTAATAATCAGGTGGATAAGATGATCCATCCTGTCGATACAAGTCATCCTCTTTCCTCAGCCATTCTTGCCATTGCCCAATGGGCTCATGAACAAAGTGGTCATGGTGGTAGGGATGGAGGTTATGCATGGTCTTAGCAAAGTGGACTTCTACTCACAAAGGCTGACCTTGCCATGGCCACTGTTGAGTCCCAATCTGCCAGTAACAGAGGCCCACACTCAGTTGCTGATATGGCACCATTCTCTGAGGTGATCAACCTGCTACCTGGTAGCAAGTTGATTACAGTGGATCACTCTCATCATGGAAGGGGAAGCAATTTGTTCTAACTGGAATAGGCACGTACTCTGGATATGGGTTTGCATTCCCTGCATACAATGCTTCTGCAAAAACTACCATATGTGGACTTACAGAATGCCTTATCCACCGTCATGGTATTCCACATAGCATTGCTTCTGATCAAGGAACCCACTTCAGAGGAAATGAAGTGTGGAAATGGGCACATACTCATGGAATCTCTTGATTCCCTATCATCTAGAGGCAGCTGGGTTGGTAGAATTGGGAAATAGCCTTTTGAAGACCCAATTACGGTGACAACTAGGTGGCAATGCCTTGCAGGGCTGGAGCAATGTTCTCCAGGAAGATGTGTATGCTCTGAATCAGCATACACTCTATGGTGCTCTTTCTTCCATAGCCTGGATTCATGGGTCCAGGAATCAAGAGGTAGAAATGGGAGTGGCACCACTACTATCATCTCCTAGTGATCCACTGGGAAAATTTTGCTTCCTGTCCCTGAACCTTAAACTCTTTTGGTCTACAGGTCTTAGTTCCAAAAGGAGGAATGATCTTTCCAGGAGGCATAACAATGATTCCATTGAACTGGAAATTAAGACTGCACCTGGACACTTTGGGCTGTTCATGCCACTGAATAAACAGGCATGAAAAGGAGATTACTGTTCTGTCTAGGGTGACTGACCATGACTTTCAAGGGAAAATAGGACTGAGACTAACCAATGGAGAAACAGAAGAATTTTCCTGGGATATAGAAGATCCCATAGGACATCTATCAGTACTACCATGCCCTGTGATTAAAGTCAATGGAAAACTGCAACATCTCAATACAGGCAGGACCATTAATGGCCCAAAAATTCAGGAATGAAGGTCTGGGGCATCACACCTGGCAAAGTATGAAGTGCTTGCTGAGAGAAAAGGGAACATGGAATGAGTAGTGATAAATATGTACTATGACCACGTGACCAGTTACAGAAATGAGGACTGTGATTGTATGAATATTTCCTCCTTGTTTTGAGACGAGTATGTTTGCATCTGTACATAAGCAAATATTTTGTTTTCCCCTTATACTCTGACACAAGTTGTCTTGTCCATGTTATAATATTTAAATCATAATATATAAAATTTAATAAAGAATGTTACGTAAGGTTTTGCACAATATTCTGGAGAGATGTAGTGCATTTCTGGTTGTATGCAGGACAGTTGAGTATTGTTAAGGGAAGCATGTGCCTGTTATTGTGTTTTATTAGGAAATTAAGCATGTTGCATGGTGATGTGTATAACTGCCAAGTGCACAGAAATATTTCCTTTATTCCTGGAAAATTCTTCTTTTCCTCCATTGTCTAGTCTCAGTCCTATTTCCGCATGATTGTCACAATTAGTCACCTCAGATAGAACAGACTGTGATGGTTAGATTCAGTTGTCAACCTGAATCAGGCCAAATGATTATACCCAGTTGTCTTGTCAGCAATGACCTGACTATTGCTGCAAGGATAATCTGTGGCTGATTAAAATCAATTAAGGGACACTTCCCAAAACATGATGATCCAATCAGTGAAGGCATTTAGGGAAGAAGAGAGATTCTTTCACTTCTTCTTCAGCCCATGAGCCTCTCCTATGGAGTTTGTCCAGAACTTTCACTGGAGCTGCCAACTTTATAGCCCATCCTATGGATTTCGGACTTTTCCATTCATACTGTTGCATAAGACACCTTTATAAATCTCATATTTGCTGATCCCTCCTGTTGGTTTTGTTTTTCTAGGGAATCCTGAATAGCACAAATAATATGACAAATTAGCTAGACTTAACACACATTATAGAATACCTACACCCCACAAAACTGCATGATGCATATGCTTCTCCAGTGCTCATGGATCATTCTCCCATGTAGCCCACATGTTGGGTCACAATGCAAGTCTCAATAAATTTAAAATTTTTGAAAGTCATTTTCAATCAGATCATAATAGAATGAAGTTGGAAATCAATAGCATGTAGAAGGCAAGATCATTTGAAAATGTATGGAGGTTAAGCACCATACACTTAAATAATCAATGTGTTAAGGAAGAAATTACAAGACAAATCAGTAAATGTCTTGAGGCCAATGAAAATACAGCATACCAGAACTTATGGGATGCAGCAAAGGTGGTGCTGAGAGGGAAATTTAATGTCCTTAATGCCTATAAAAAGAAAAGAAAGAGCAAAACTTGATTAAATAACAGCTCATTTGGAGGAACTAGAGGAAGAACAGCAACGTAACCCCAAAGAAAATAGAAGGAAAGAAATAACAAAGGTTAGAACAGAAATAAAAGGAATTGAGAACATGAAAATAATAGAGAGAATTAACAAAACTAGACATTGGTTCTTTGAGAAAATCAAGCATCCAGAAAAGAAAATTCAGGACTAGATGTCTGCACATGTGAATTCTATCAAGCATTCAAGAAGAATTAGTACCCATCCTACACAAAATTTTCAAAAAACTGAAGAGGAGAGAAAGCTCTCAAACTTATTCTATGAAGCCAGCATCACCCTAATACCAAGACCAGACAAAGGTACTACAAGAAAAGAAAATTATTGACCAATCTCTTTAATGAATATAGATGCAAAATTCTCAACAAAATACTTGCAAATCAAATGCAGCAGCACATTAAAAGAATTATACATCGTGACAAATTGGGATATATTCCAGGTATGCAAGAGTAATTCAATAACTGAAAATCAAATAATGTAATACATCACATTAATAAATCAAAGAAGAAAAGCCACATGATCACCTCAATTTGATGCAAAAAAGCATTTGGGAAAATTTAAGCATCCTTTCTTGATGAAAATACTTCAAAGGATAGGAATAATAGGGAACTTCCAACACATGATAAAGGGAATATAAGAAAAACTCAGGGCTAACATTACATGCAATGCTTAAAAACTAAAAACTTTCACACTATGATCAGAAACAAGACAAAAATGCCCACTGAAACCACTGTTATTCAACACTGTATTAGAAGTTCTAGCTAGAACAATTAGGCAAGAAAAAAAAAGGCATTCAAATTGGAAAGGAAGAAGTAAAACTTCCCCAGTTTCAGATGACATGATCCTATAGGTAGAAAAGCCCCCAAAATCTATACCAAAGCTCCTACAGCTAATAAATGAATATAGCAAAGTGGCAGGGTACAAGATCAGCATGCAAAAAATTGTTGTGTTTCCAAACACTAGCAGTCTGAGGAGGAAATCAAGAATAAAATTCCACTTACAATTACATCAAACTGAATAAAATATTTAGGAATAAATTTAGCCAAGGCAACAAATGGCCTATACGTAGAAAACTATAAGAAATTGCTCAAGGCAATTAAAGAAGCCCTAAATTTGGAGAATGTGTGGGTTTGAAACTGCTGTGCACCCCCCAAAAATCCATGTTTTTTAAGTGTCATTCAATATAATATTGCTAATTGAGTTTTTTTTATTGTTTCCATGGAGATTTGACCCACCCAATTGTGCATAGTAACTTTTGATTAGGTGGTTTCTATGGAGATGTGTATCCCCCCATACAAGATGGGGTCGCTTACTGGAGCCCTTTAGAGGGAACAATTTTGGAAAAAACTTCAGAGCTAACAGAGCCCACATAGCCAGAGTCTTTTGGTGATGAAAAAAAATGACCCGAGGGAAGTCATTGAAGAAGTCATGAGAGGAAAGTAGCAGACATCATCAAGTGCCTTCCCAGTTGACAGATGTGTTCTGGACCGATTGGCCTTTCTTGAGTCAAGGTGTCTTTCCCTAGATGCCTTAGTTTGGATGTTTTCATGGACTTAGAAACTTGCCATATAAATTCCCTCTTTTAAAAGCCATTCTGTTTCTGTTATATTGCATTCTGGCAGCTTTAGCAACCAAAACAAAAGGATATACCATGTTTATGGATGTGAAGACTAAATATATTCAGATGGAAAGTCTACTGAAATTGATTTATAGATTCAATGCAATACCAATGAAAACCCTAACAATGTACTTTATAGAATAGAAAAACCAACAACCAAATCTATTTGGAAGGGGAGAGCTTCCCAAATAGGTAAAATATCTTGAGAAAGAGGAGTGAATTGGTAGGGCTCATGCTACCTGACTTTAAAGCACATTACAAAGCTACAATGATCATTCTAGCAAGGCTCTGGCATAAATATAGCCAAAAAGACCACTGGAATCAAACTGAGCTTTCAGAAATAGGCCCTCTCTTCTGTGGACAATTTATCCTTGATAAGGTGGTCAAGCCAGCTCGATTGTTACAGAGCAGCCTCTTCAAGAAATGGTGTTTAGAGAACTGAATATCCATATCAAAAGGAATGAAAGTGAATGTCTACCTTATACCCTATTGAAAAAAATACAACAAATTTAATCAAAGATCCTAAAAAATCAAAGACCAAAATGTTAGAGCTACAAATGAAAAACTTTTCAAAGAAAATATAGGAAATAATGTAAGGATCTTGTGATAGGAGGTGTTTGTTGCCTAGACCTTATACCCAAAGCACCAGCAAGGAAAGAAGACATAGATAGATGGTATCTCCTGAAAATTGCACATATTGGTGCATCAAAGGACTTTGTCAGAAATGTAAAAAAGCAGCCTACACAAGGGGAAACAATATTTGGAAAGCACATATCAAAGAGTTTAATATCCAGAACATGTAAAAACTGCCTACAACTCAACACCAAATAGACAAAAGAATAAAGAAAGAAAGAATGGGCAAAAGACATAGAAAGACACCTCTCCAAAGATAAAATACAAATTGCTAAAAACACCTGAAAAAGATGCTCAATTTCATGGTTCTTAGGGAAATGCAAATCAAAACCACAATGAAATATCATCTGAAGCCTACTAGAATGGCTATTATAAAAAATAAAAATAAAAATAAAAAAAAAACAGAAAAGTACAAGTGATAGAGAGGATGTGGAGAAAGTTACACTTATTCATTGTTAGGGGAATGTAGAATGGTGAAACCATTCTGGAAGATGGTTTGGCAATTTCTCAGAAACTAAGTATAGAATTGACAAGTGATTAAGCAATCCCATTATTAGGTATATATTCAGAGGAAATGAAGACAGGTCATGAACGGACATCAGCACACTGATTATTATAGCGGCATTATTCAAGATTGCCAAGAAATGGAAACAGTTTAAACATCCATCATCAGACAATTGGATAAACAAACTGTGGTATATACATACAATGGAATATTATGCGGCAGTAAGAAAGAATAAAATCATGAAGTATGCAACAACATAGATAAACCTAAAGGACATTTTATGTTGAGTGAAATTAACCGGAAGCAAAAGTACAAATACTATATGGTCTCACTAATATGAACTAACATGAATGAGTGAATTTTGAGAATTACAGTTGAGAATACAGGTTATCATGAGATAGAGGGTAGAGATCAAGCATTTGATGTTGAAAGAGTTCAGAATGTACAAAAGGATAGAATGTATACATTCAGAAATGTGTAGCACAAGAGCATGTGATGATAACACAATACTATAAGAACAGTGAACAAAGATGATTGTAAGGATGGTGGAAAGAGTTAGACTAGATGCATGCATGACACCATAGGAAAGGTAGCAGATAAAGACTGGGATTTTATAACTTAATGAAACCTAGAGTGGTCATGATGGTGATTAAATGTGCAAATATAAGAATGCTTTCATATGACAAAGAACTAAGGATGTGAGCATAAAAAGGTGTTAAAAATGGGATGTTATATGGAAAAAATCAATTAATGCAAACTAGTGTCTATAGTTAATAGCATTGTAACATGCTTCCATTAAATGAAACTAAGACAATATACCAAAACTAAATATCAAACAGAGGAGAATATAATGGAGGGAGATGGGAGTCTTTGCATTGGTGTTGCTGTATCTTCTTTGTATATTATTTCATTATTTTTTATTCTACATTTTTTTCTTCCTCTTCTTTCTTTGTGGAAGAATTGGAAATGTCCTCATATAAATTGTTGTGGTGAATGCACAACTATGT
This sequence comes from Myrmecophaga tridactyla, assembly GCA_004026745.1. Classification (NCBI taxonomy): domain Eukaryota; kingdom Metazoa; phylum Chordata; class Mammalia; order Pilosa; family Myrmecophagidae; genus Myrmecophaga; species Myrmecophaga tridactyla. The sequence goes on along the minus strand of PVIY010048102.1, from coordinate 993 downwards.
GATCATAGCAGGAGCAATTGATTGTTATTTAGGATGGACTGTATGTTGTGTGAATGAAACTGTTTAAAAAATAAACAGAAATATGCAAGTGCTGGAGAAAATGTGGAGTGTGGATGTACTGTTCCCTAATCAGTGTTCATAGACAAGTAGCATGGTTTACCCCTCTGTAGCACAGTTTGGTGGTTCCACAGGAGGCCAATCATAGGGAAGCCATATGATCCTGCAGCCCTATTACTAGGTATACACTTGGAAGATCTGAAAGCAGGACATTTGCACACTGGTGTTTATGGTGGCAGTATTACAATTTGCAATGGATGGAGGTGGCCTAACGGTACATCAACTGATGAACAGAAGGGCAAACAGTGGTGTATACATACCATGAAGTATTGAGCAGCTGAAAGAATGAATGAAGTTGTGAAGCATGCAACTAGGTGAGTGATCCTTGAGGACAGCTTGTTGAGTAATATAAGCCACAAACAAAAAGACAAACATTATAAGGTCATGCTAATAGTGACTAACTAAAATGTGCAAATGCTGAGAAGTGATTCAAGGGCATAAGTTATCAGGGGAGGGCTTATGGTAAAGTTTCCTATACTGTAAATTCCTACATCAGTCACATCAATTCCTGAGTTGTAACCATTATTTAAAGTTCTGCGATGATTTCTAAATTCACTTTGTAAATAACCATGTCCATTCCTGTAACTTTGGATATCTGCCTGGTACCTGAGACTAAGAGCTAGAGTTCTGCAGCTATGGAAGTCTGCATTACCCCATACAGCAACTGTGAGAAAAACCTGAAATGGAGATCAGTCTTCAATTAGAGCCAAGAATGAAGCAGATCAGGTTAGGACTGAGGTAAATCAGACTAAAGGGCAAAGGATGACTTTAACAGTATTCTAAAACATCAACTTCTGGGTGAGACCAAAGGAATAGATGTTTATTTGGTGTAAAATTTATATTTTCTCCAACACACTATCCAATTTAATTTTTGTT
>PVIY010048101.1:0-17481 GCA_004026745.1 Myrmecophaga tridactyla | reverse complement strand
CTCTTTGACCTCTGACATTCTGATTAGTAAATGTCTTGGAGTATGTCTATTTGGATCTATTCTCTTTGGGGTACGCTGCACTTCTTGGATCTGTGATTTTAAGTCTTTCATAAGAGTTGGGAAATTTTCAGTGATAATTTCCTCCATTAGTTTTTCTCCTCCTTTTCCCTTCTCTTCTCCTTCTGGGACACCCACAACATGTATATTTGTGCGCTTCATATTGTCTTTCAATTCCCTGAGTCTCTGCTCATATTTTTCCATTTTTCCCCTATATTTTCTTTTTCTTGCTGGATTTCAGATGTTCCGTTCTCCAGTTCACTAATCCTATGTTCTGTCTCTCGAAATCTACCATTGTAGGTTCCCATTGTTTTTTTCATCTCTTCTGCCTTGCCTTTCATTCCCATAAGTTCTGTGATTTGTTTTTTCAGACTTTCAATTTCTTCTTTTTGTTCATTCCTTGCCTTCTTTATATCCTCCCTCAATTCATTGATTTGGTTTTTGATGAGGTTTTCCATGTCTGTTCATATATTCTGAATTAATTGTTTCAGGTCCTGTATGTCATTTGAATTGTTGGTTTGTTCCTTTGACTGGGCCATATCTTCAGTTTTCCTAGTGTGATTTGTTATTTTTTGCTGGTGTCTAGGCATTTAATTACCTTAATTAGTTTATTCTGGAGATTGCTTTCACTTCTTTTACCTAGGGTTTTCTTGCTGGATGAATTTGTTGTCTCTCTGTTCTTTGACATTCAGTTCAACTTTATCTGGACCTTTAGCTTAAGTTTTGTTTAATAGAGGAGAATTTTTCAGTTCTTGTTTTCTTGTTTCTTGTCCTGCTTGTATGATGCCTTCCCCCCCCACCCCCCACTTAGGAGGGTCTACCTAGATATTATAGACCCCAGCCAGATTTTTTCCCAGACCAAACTGGCCTCCTATCAGGAGGAAAGAGTCACCTGCATTGGTTTTCCCTGAGAGTGAGACCCAGCAGGTTGAAAGACTTTCCTGTGAAGTCTCTGGGCTCTGTTTTTCTTATCCTGCCCAGTATGTGGTGCTTGTCTGCCTGCAGGTCTCACCAGCGTAAGATGATGTGGAACCTTTAACTTTGGTGGACTCTCCCTGCTGGGGGCGTGGTGGAGACAAAGGAGAGGTTGTAGGCTGGTTTTAATGGCTTCAGATTACCAAGCCCTGGTGTCTGAATTCCTTGAGAGAGGGATTCTACCTGAGTTGGGCTTCACCCCTCCCCTGGGGAAGGCACAGGCTCCAGACAAGGCCCCAAAAGAGCTCACTCCTGCCTATGCCTGGGGCAGTTGCAACCTGAGAAGTCCTGCTGCTATATCCAAAGGCAGTCAAGCCTTTGTAGAAACACAGCCACAAAAACCTCTGTTTCCTTCTTTTTTTTTTTCCTCCTTTTTCCGTCAGCCCTGCACCCTTGGTGCCGAGGCAAAAATGAGCAACCTTCACTTTGACCAGGTTCACCTAAGCTGGGGGCCTATTTTTAGTAGTCAGAATTTGTTAATTAATTCCACAAGTGGTGTTTAATTGTGCTCAGTCCCTGCTGCTGGTAAATTTCCTTTCCTTTCCCCTCTGGGAAGCAGCCTGTGGGGGAGGTGCGCCGGCCATAGCAGCTTTGGGAACTCACGGTTCTGTGGGGGCTCGCAGCCAGTCCAGCTGGTCCAGACTGGGGTACACTGTGTGTCTGGTCACTCACGTGGTCCCAGGAGCTCCTCTGTACTGTTTCTGGTTATTTAGTAGTTGTTCTGGAGGACGAACTAAAATGCGCACATTGTTAAGCCACCATCTTGACCCAGAATGACACATTTACTATTTTGAGTGTAGAATGCTATTAGTAACAGAAAGAGCGAGAACTTTTAAGTCCTAGGTTCGAATCCCAGCTCTACCACTAAGTAGCTGTGTGATATTGGGCAAGTTTCTTACCTTTTCTAAGCTGGTTTTCTCACCTGCAAGAATAGAATAATAATAACTTATTAGAATTTTGCAATAATACAAATGAAGTGTGTAACAAAATAGGTGTTTAGTAAACAGTAATTGTTACAAGTATTGCATGGTTAGTCAAATGCAATGCTATTTTTGTAGTATCATTTTATTATGGAAATAGACTTATAAATGGTCAAGGATTTAAGAATATCATATTTGTAGGATCTTTCTTTCAGTAGAATTTGCTAAATAATACTAGCAAAGAAATTTCTAGTGTTATTTAGCTGAGTGCTAAAACTGGTGGTAGTCTTGAGGTAGGAACTACGTATAATAATGGTAGCCATTTAAATGTTGTACTGCCTGTATCTGTTAAACAATGTAATAAAATTGACAACTTATAACTGCATCTGGCTCATCTCCATTTCATTTCTCCCTGGTCTGCTATAAAATATCCCTGGTGATTTTCTTCAGTTAAAAGTGCAGTATATTCTAATTATTGAAAAGTATCTTTCATACATAAGCAATCATAAACATTGGAAAATGTATTTAGGCTGTTTGCCATTTTCTGAGTTTTGATGAGGTTCCCAAAACTTCCATTCACATCAAAACAGTCCCCCTTTCTCTGACCTGATTCTTGGGCTTTTCCCGTGAGCACTTCACACATGTCAGTGAATCCCTTTCTTTTAGACCAGATAATATGCTTCGACTCCTCCCTGGATGATGTTAAACTATATGGCATTTAGACATATCCTCCTTGTGGGTTTAAAGTGCTCCTTTTTTTTTTTCTCTAATAGGCCATAATCTGGCCCTTGTTCTCCTGAAGCTCATTTCTCACCCACATGTAAACTGTTTTCCACCTACTCCAAACTACTTCTTGTGTCTTGCATGTGCTGTGCTCCCTTGTTTCTCTCTGCCATTTCCTATCTTGCTCTCATTAACCAGAATGTCTTTCTTTTCCTGGTTTCCTGAACAGCTCACCCTTCAAGACCCAACAGGAGTATACCCTGGGAAGCCTTCCTGGTTACTTGTCAAGAAATGCAGACTTTTCCCCCTCTCACTTCCTGTAGCAAGTGATGCCATCTCAATCGCAGCCCTTAACATATTGTTTGATAACTGCTTGCTTTCTTGTCTGTATTCTATCATCTAAAGATTCCTGTGGATAAAGTCTTTACTTGCTTCTTTTTGTAGCACTACTGCCTATGTCAGTGCCGCACACAGAATATTTAATTAATTGCTGTTGAGTAACTGAATGAAATACCTTCTCCCCACCCCAAAGTTCTTTTTCATAATTGACAATAGCACTGAGTTATTAAATAGTGTTAATTGTAGAGGCTTCTGGAAGATCCTGCGTGCCTTCAAGACTTTGGCATGTCTTCTGTGTAAGATCCTTGGAAAGGATATGAACACTCCCTTATGTTGTGGTAGCCAATTCCTTTAATTTCTTTCCCCTTCCTGGAAATCTCTTTAATTAAATTTTCCAAGGCCTTTTGCTCATGACCTCAAGGCCCCAAGGGATTACATGTATAGGAACTGACCTGGCTTTGAGCCTAAAAATGGTTTATTGCTTTGGAGGGAGAGAAATTTCTTTCTGGACAATTTAAACTGCATTATCTTTCTCAGTATAGGTTTTAGGTAATAATGGGAAAAATTCATAAATAGCCAGAACCTGGGAAAGAGAGCTTTAAATTTATTGTGTGGCATAGGTCACCTGGATAGATGTTAGCAAAGAATTGTTGACCCTGGAGTCTCTGGTCCTGCTGATTCCCCTTAGGTCCTCGTCCCTACTCCATTAATAATCAAGAATTAAATTTATGGACTATTTCAATCTCTCTTTCTTTGACATTTCTTCAGAGAGCAGTAGTTTATGCAAATACATTATTTATTCATTCAACAAACCTTTACTAAGAACCAGTTAGGTGCAATGCACTGTACTAGGCACTTTGGAGGATGCGATTCCTTGAGGGGAATATAGGCCCAATTGATTAGGCAAGAAATATATATAAAACAAGATAACAGTGTCATCTTGTTGAAATTAAAGGAATTGGCTACCACAACATAAGGGAGTGTTCATATCCTCTCCAAGGATCTTACACAGAAGACATGCTAAAGTCTTGAAGGCACGCAGGATCTTCCAGAAGCCTCTACATTTAACACTATTTAATAACTCAGTGCTATTGTCAATTATGAAAAAGAACTTTGGGGTGGGGAGAAGGCATTTCATTCAGTTACTCCCAAAACAAAGATGTGCTTTGGGAGATCAGAGGAAGGGAAGGCCTGAGCTATGTCTAGAGGATAGGTTGTTGAAGCAAAATCTTGCAAAATGATTAAGCAATTTATATGTTATTTGCAATGGAGGAAGAAAATAGAATAATTTCCATGATGTTTTAATATCTCTTTTTTTTTCATGGGCAGGCACCAGGAATTGAACCTGGGTCTCTGGCATGGCAGGCAAGATCTCTGCCACTGAGCCACCATGGTCTGCCCTCCAAGACCTTTTAAAAAGAAATTGAAGCTTAAAATGTGTACAGATCTTCAATCCTAAATTGCACATCATCAGTTTTCTAGTATGAGGATTAAGATAAATATATCCTTTAATGGCATTTATCTTCCAAGTCTTTATCCCATGGGCTAATGGGTACAGTTTTGTATGTTGATAATGCTTTTGCATAGAGAGCAAAAATGTAATTCAGCATAGGAACATTTGAGTTATTTACTCAGAGATATGCTAAATTTAACCTCATAAGAAACTATTACTTCAGTGGTATCTCTGAATGTCTTCTAAAATAAGATCAATTTGCCTCTGTCTGGGATGTTTCAGATATGACCTTATTTAATGGTAAGGAACTGAAAAGAAGCTGAACCATTAATGTTTCTTCCATTTCCAAGACTCTCCGATGACCTTCACAGCCAATCAAAGCACAAGGAGTAAAGCTGAAAAAAAGTGCCCTTTTGAACTCATGCTATGAGAAAAATCATGCAATGCCCAGTAACATATCCAGTGAATACTCTGGGCTAAGTGTTATGCTAGGCAGCGGGACTGAGAAGAGAAATCTTTTATAGCCCCTGTGAGAGAGCTCATTGCCTGTTGGGCAGCCATGAGCATAAGTTACTATAAATCAAGGCATCACTTAATCAGCTCACAAGAAAAGTGAAGCAAAAACTAAGGGGTGGATAATTCTCCAGGGAAGCCTGAACAGAAGTGATATAGCCTTTGATTATATTTTAATAATGAACCCCAAAGTCAGACAAATAAAAGAATCAAAACACTAAGCATATATGAGAGGAGGAAAACGCTGCCCACATTGTCCTGTTTATTATAAGAACTGAGACAATTCAGTCACTCGCAGTTTAATGAATGGTGCTTAACTTTGTCATTCTGGTGATGATTTTCATTGAGCCATCCAGAGACATCTACCCAGTCTCATTTATGGCCAGGCTGGGCCTTATTTTCAAGCGTAATCTTCAAGTTTTGAGGTGTTCACTATTCACCCCATCCTTGACCCAACATACTTTTTCAAACCCCGTCCTGACTTAATATACTCTTTCACACTGTCAGGGTATTTGAAACTACAACATTCAAGAATTATGCCTTAGGTTCTTGTATTTTTTGGTCTTCATTTGAGTTCTTATCCAAATATTCCCCCAGAAAGTGTTTGATGACTGCTTATAATTGCGTATGAGTTGGCAACTACTTGAAAACAAGGTTTAGCTAGTATACCTTTTAAATCATTACTAAAGATACTAAGAGAAGGGATGGGGGCTGAAATTGGGAGTCTACTTTACAATTTTGCTATAAGGGGCACTCTCTCGCTCTCTCTTTCTCTCCACCCTAAAAAATGTAATTTTAAAATGATTGGAGTTATGTGAGTTCCCATAGTAGAAGTAGAGTAGACCATTGGTATGGAACAACCTGGACAAGATGGGGTATCAAATCCACATGTTTAAGCTTATTAGCACCATTCCTTGATCAAATTTGCCACCCTATCTGTGAGTTCTCCTTCGCCAATGCCCCCTCCCCAACATAAACTCTTAGCCAAGCACCAAAAAATTCATTAATCTCCAAACACTGAACATTGCTAAAATATCCAAGAGAACTTCAAATGCCTGAGAGAGTGTGACACAAAAAATGCCAGCTTCTCACTTCACTATGGTCTTGAGTCTGGTTGAATATGCTTCTTAGTTTTGCAGCAGCATTTCTATGTGGATTAGAAAAGATAACTTAGTTTATTAAGAAAAAAACTGGGGGAGGGGAGGGTACCATTACTGGCAAAGGAGGCCCTTGAAGAAAATTTCCTGGAAAAATTCTTATATTTCTGAGTTCCTTAGAACCTCTGCATCAAACATAAATGCAGGCATTTTTTTCCTAATAGGCCCAGATTATTCCATCAAAGGTGTGGCTGCAGAAATATTATTCAGAATCTTTGGTGGAAGGTGATTCCTGAATTTCTCAGAGTCATAAATAGATCAGAGAAGACAGCCTAAGTGATAGCACTACTTGGTTAGGAACAAAAGTTCAAGCACAGGAGGAAAAAACCTTGCCAAGGTGTGAATTCACTATGATGGACCCAGGAAATCTCCATGATCAGATCCAAGACAGTGGAGGGCTGGGGTAGAAGAAAACATTTTGGACAGCAACTCTTTATTTTGCATTCAAGTTCTTTCTCCACCCTAAATAAATACCTGCATGTTCACCTTCCCTTAAATCACATTGGTAAATCATTCCTTAAGTATAAGAAAAGACCATGATGATGTGTCAAAGGGCTGAAAAATACTCAGTCTTTTTCCTGTATTTTGGGACTTCCTGACTTCCTGATGGCAACCATCATTGTGAAATTATCCACTGATGATAGCTACTATTTGTTGATTGCTTACTGTAGTTAGGGCTTGTTCTAAATATTTTAAGCACATTTTTTCTTTGTCAGATCACATCTCAGATGATGTAAATTTACATAATCTGCTGAGAGTTATGGAGTTAGTCAATGTAGGAGTAAATTCTGAGTCTAGGAAGTTCCGCACTCAACCATGAAGCCTGGCTGTCTCCCATGAGGACACTGAGACCCAGAGACATTTTCACTTGCCCAAGGTCTCTTGGCTAACTAGATTCAAACTCAGACCTGTGTCCAGAGTTTGCACTCTTCAAAAGCTCTAAACTGTTAGTCTGAAATGAGCAGCCCCAGCTTCTAAATTAAGGAAGAATAGGGAGCAATTTATTTTTCCAGGGAAGGCTATTCTTTAATGAATCAGGGCAATGTTTCAAAAGGTTTTATTATTATATTTGGAGAATCATAGTATCTTGGAAGTATTTTTTTCATTTGATGTATACATGTCATACAAGGCCTTGCTCTGAAATTACAGCTCTCTTGAAAGACTTTGAGCAGAATGGTTATATTGATTCTTCTGCAATTATGATTCCCAAATCACTTTACCTTCCACTTGCTAGTCTTGTCATCTAAGATATATTTTGAAGAAAACTGAAAAACTTGGAATTAAATTAATCTAAAACCAAAGGCACACACTTAGTAAATTAGTCAAGAATAGATTTGGTAATTATTAACTTTGTTTAGTAAGATTTCAGTCTAGGTTTGTTATTAATTTTTTGTTGAATATAGGGATATACTTGATTAGATATGCTTCCAAAGGATCATTTGGAGATATTCCTGTATTTTGGGATGAAAGCAGTTTGATAGGTAGCAAAAACAGGTATCAATATATTTCATATAGTATGTTACTTAAACATTAAAGGTGACTTTTTATGGCAAAGCAAGTTATAAAAGTCACCATAAATAAAGTTTAAATTATAGAAGGTAAATAAGGCAGTGTGTGGCAAAGTGAAATATGATTTTTAAAATCTCAACGATTTTGTGCCTATTGCCTTACAAACCTGCTTCTTTTAGTGCAATTTAACTTGAGGTAAAGCAGCTCACTGGCTTTGCCCACATTCTTCTCTTCTCTCCAAGTCCTAAGAGAGGTTCATGCTCAGGCATGAGTCCAGGACCTGCCTTGAGGCTTGAAGGTTCAAGAGGGAAGCACAAAGCCTTTCAGGTTACATTTTTCTAAACCTTTCAATTAGCAAAAAAAATTTTGCTTAAGCTCATGGCTAAATGTTGGCTCTCCATTCTAAAGCAGGGGCTGGACCTGCCATGTCATTTTAAATGAATTTAGAAATGATGAGACCTGCTCAATCCCCACTCAAGTGGATGTGATTTGTGCTTAGTACGTGGTAGAGAGGAGAGTCCCCTTCTTTCTCCAGTGCCTAGTCTTTGATGTCTAATATCTGCAAAGTTCTACAGTGATGGAGCTGTCGGCAGTTTGCCACCCTCTTTCTCCACTTACTCTTCCCCCTAAGCTAAGTTATTTCTTGATGGTTATCTTTTGTTTTAAACATCTTACAGTCACCCAACCATGGTAGAACAATCTTAAACCATTGTTCAATTTTTCCACAAAATTCAGAAGGCTCTCACAGAATCTGTTATGCACCTGGCATTGTACTTGGCACTTTACTCTCTTTATTCTCTTTATTTGTCATTCTCTTATTATTGGAGGGATTTTTCTTGCTTGCAAAAACAGAAAAATCATATGAACACAATAATTGGAAGATATCATAAGTCAGAATACAAGTCATAGCATTTGAACAGAAGAAGGTAATTGCACTATATATAAAAATGAGGCAATACATATAATTTTTGAGAAATTCAACTGTATTTTTCTTTAATGTACATAAATTAAAAGCCTCAGTTCTTTTTGAATGCCTTCTTTCTTACTCATTCTGATCTTTAGCATGTAATCCATAAAAGGCCATTGCTCCCTCCATAAATCTTCTTTAATTCAAAGCATAACTCTCAGAGTTCAAAAACTGAGCAGATTAGCTATTACTGCTCCTCACTAAAATTGTCCATGTATAAACACCTCCCTGGAGTCACAACTACAGTCAGCATAAAAATAAATCAAAAGTCAGCTATAAGTTCCAATGATTTATCAATGAGTTTTTTAATGGTGTGTGTCTGAATTATAGCATTTTGCAAACCCCACCACCAGTTTCTATTTTCATTAGTTCATACTGTTCTTAGAGTTTATGTGTCTATATAAATATACATACATACACACATATATATGTGTATTTGCATCTATAAATTTCACATTTCATAATGACATATTCTTTGCCAGTAGATCAGCTGCACTATTTTTGGAAACATTACTCCCTCTACTTGGAAATCATAACCTCTTAGGCAATCTAAGTATGACTTCATAATTTTTATAGCTTTCACCCCATACTTTTACAAAACCTTATTGTAATTGCAAAATAGCTTTGTGTGGATTAAAATAATAGTAACTTCTTAAGATATACCCTAAAAAAATGCTTTGGGGTTCTTTTGATGTTGGGATTCTGATGTGTTTGTGTGATAGTGTGTGAGCAAAAAATGTAAGAGATTAAATAAAGGGGATTTTTGTTTTTCTTTCAACTATTTTGTTTTGTTTTTTGATTAGAGAAGTGTGAGTTTATAGAATAATCATACATTAAATACAGAATTCCCATATTATTCCACCCTATTATTAACCCCTGGCAATGCACTGGTGTGGTATATTTGTTACAATTGATGAAAGCACATTTTTATTGTTATACTATTAATTATAGTCCATGGTTTACTTAGGGTTCACTGTTTGTGCAGTTCCATGGCTTTTAAAAAAAAAATTTTTGTTCTAGTACTATGTGTACACCCTAACATTTCTCTCTTTGAACCACATTCAGATATGTATTTCAGTGTTGTTAATTGTATTCACAATATTGTGTTACCATTCAATTTCCATAGTTCCAAATATTACCTTTGTATTTTAAACCTTAAACTCCCTTTTCCCTGTCCCTACCCCATCCCCTAGTTACCCATATTCTAGATTTCAACTCCATGAGTTTTTTTATTCTAATTATTTCATATCAGTGAGGTCATACCTTGAGTCTTTGATTCTATTGCTTCTCCAGTCACTAATTAAATTAAAGGGGAATCACCCAGAGCAATACTTTCGGGTTCTCTCTACCCTGCAAAAATAATTGATATTAATTTAAAATGTAGAAGGTCATTAATTTTATACATTAGGTTCAAGTAAATCTCTTACTAATTCATCATTACCCCTAAGGAGGAAGTAGATCTAAAAGTTTTGTTTTAAGACATTAAGGCTATTTTTCATTAAAGAGAGGTTTTTATTTCTTAATTTTTAATTCTCTGTTGATCTGATGGTTGTTAGTGTTAAAATGGGGCTTCATAAAATTTTTGTATACATAGAAATCACCTGGGATCTTGATGCACCGCACATACTGATTTGGAAAGCCTGGGGTAGCGCCTGATTTTTAACAAGCTGCAGGTGATGTGCCACTGCTCCTGGTCTATAGACAACACTGTGACAGTGCTACTTTAAAATTATCCTGATAATATTTTATCATAAAGCTTTATCAGTAGTGTTACCTTTCAGTGAAACTCAGTAGCTTCCTGGGATGTTTGTCTGAGTACTTCTTATGCCCACCTCAGTATTTCTTATTCTGTGCATTATTCTGTATTACCAATCCAGGGGAATGTCCCAGTAAGTTTTCTTCTGGATTTAGAACTGATCTGGTTCTAACCTTTCTCCAACTGTGTATTTTGCAGACCTTGAAAATCTTCTAGCTGTGTGTAGAAAACTAAAGCATGCTTTAACACTGATTTTATACACTTGCACGGGCTTCATATGTCTCCTAGAATCTCATGCCAGGCTGAACTCTACTTTTCCCTGACACCCAAGCATCACAGAACCAAAGAAGCTCTGTGAAATCCTCGATAACAGAGATAACCATACCAAACAACCCATTCTCTTTCTGCTGCCCTGATCCCAAGCAGACCCCTTGGACTGGGCTCAAACCCCTCGAGCTGGAATTAAAATTGTGCATCTCAAAGGGATAAATAAATCTTTGCCAAATGAAATTGCACAAGTGGAACAGGAAGTTGAGGCTATTTGTTACCATTATCCAATACTTGGAAGTGGTTTTTATTTGGGTAGAAGAGGCTGGTTAGAATGGAAGGGAATTAGCCCTACAGTGATTTCACCATGAATTATCTATACACACATAAAACAGCAGACTGAAGGATCATGTGACATTCACATATTTAAGGTCCTCACTGAGAAAATGATGCCAGACCTTCAGGTGTGTGCACTAATCATTGAATTCCAGACAGACGGTGTGGGCCAGAGTTTTTGAATAAGTGTAATATACACTTTAATAGGTATATACACATGCCACCTCTGTACCACAGCCCTAGTCACCTATTGGACAATGTCAAAGAAGCAGCTATCAATGAAGATTGATCTAGGGGACTAGCTTAGGTTCAAGAATGTCCCAGAAGTATTTCTGATGTTGAGATGATAAATGTATAAGCCTACAATACAAACCCAAAGGAGTGCCACTTAGATGACTCTCAAGAGTCTGGCACTGTCAGAGGCAAATCCTATGAAATAGCTCATTGCCGTGAGAAGCTAAAAGTGTATCAATGTGGGTCATTATTCACAAGTCTCTTTTGGGCTAAGCTTGTGCATGTCCGGTCAGAGATAATTATGAACGGCCTTTAAGATATTTAAAGACCCAGATTCCTAAGAGTTGGAAGAAATTGCATTGTGGTTAAGAATTTGTATATAGGACAGTACTCCAGATCTTAGAGTTGAAAGCAACCTTAGAGTTCATTAGTCCAAACTCCCATTCCCAGCCCAAATCCTCTATGCCACATTCCTTGGCAGAAGGTCATTCAGCTTCTGCCTGAACATTTCCAGGCATAGGGAACACACCATTTTTCAAGACAACCCATTCCCTAATGACGACTCCAAACATTGAAACATTTCCCCAAATGCAGAGCCCAAATGTATTCCTTTCTTAAATTTTTATCCACTAGTCCTACTGCTTCTATCTGGAGCCACAAGAATAAGACTTCACCTTCTTCTACCTTAATGAACAAAATCTCTCACCTCCCTCAAAGTCTCCTCTCCTTCAAATCATAGCCCTAGTTCCTCCAACTTTTATTCTCATGACCAACCCTAACCCATGCAAATGAGCAGTAGGTTATTAACATCCTTCTAAAATGTGATCTACAGAACTCAGCGTGGTCCTCAGATGTGATCTAACCAATGTTGCTACAACAGAACTATTCTCTACATAAGCAGGGTTTGTGGGTTTTTTTTTAAATTATTATTATTCAGTTGCTAAATTGTAAAATTTTCCCACCAATCACATGACACAGTGCTACATTTACTGAGTCTTAAAAAACTGAAAATCTATAGCACTTTGTATGAAAAGTGGTAAAACACTGATCTCTTTCCCGTTCTTTATCAGGTGATAGATTATTTTTTAACCTAAATTCAGAATCTAACATCTATCCTTTTATAAAGACCATTTCTTTGCTTTGATCTATTGTTGTAGTTGGTAAAAAAAAAAAAAAGAAAAGAAAAGAAAGAAAGAAAGAAAATTACTGATTTCAGCTGAGTGCTAACTGAAGATTACATTTAAAATTCTTCCAGGGCTTTAATCAAATTATTGATGGAAATAATGAAGATGATTAGACCTAGTATTGAGTCTTTCACATCTCTCTTAAGATTGTCTTGATTTACTAGTTTCTCTAGATCTAGCAGAGAGCCCGGCACATAGTAAATGCTCAATAAATGTTTCTTGAATTGAATGTACAGGTTTTCACCTATCCACGTAAGCTTTAACTAGACTCTCATGTAGCTTTCATTTTTCTTATCTTCCCTATATGCACATCACAAAATATTACCAGATATTGTGCTAAATTCCAGCAGGGCAATATGGTAAGGATAAGCAGTAGATTGAGTCACTAGACCCAGATTCTAGTATTTGTTTCCTGTGGACGTTAGATAGCTTTCTTTCTAGTTTTAGTTTCCACTAAAAAAGAGGGGATTACTATTATATGCCCTGATATCCATGCAATTATTATAAGGACCAAATGTGACAATATATATGAAAATGCTCTTTAAATTACCAAGTCCCAACTAGATACCACTAGGCCCATTATTACATTTATGCCATTCCTCTGATCTGCTAGCAGTATTGTTTTTATTGTTTATGTAAAGGACATAGATTAGTTTAATATGACTTGTTCTTAATGAACCCATGCAGAATTATGGTGATCATCCCTTTATTTTTCTAAATGCTCACTAAGAGCCCTCAGATATAGTAACTTTGGATTGGGGGTTAGCAGTTATTTTTCCCTCAAGTTTAATTCTAATTTCTAAAGCTTTTCTTTGTAAGAGGCTTTCACTCATTTCACTTGCTTTAGAAGAAACAGGTAACGAGGTTAATTTCGTGTCTATCAAAGACTAAAGCAAAAAAGGGAAAGAATGCTTTCTTTTACTTCTTTGATAAAGCTCATCATTTGCAGCATTTTCAGTATCATAGTTCTTCCATATGTTCAAACTAATACCAGTACTTTTTTTTGTATGCTGTATGGTGGGGGCCACATTTCATTTTTGTTCCATGTGAGTCTCTCAGCACCATTTGTTGAATTTCTGTTTGTTTGTTTGTTTGTTTTGGTGAAGTGCATGGACCAGGAATTGAACCTGGTTCTCCCACATGGCAGGTGAGAAGTCTACCACTGAACTACCCTTGCAACCCCAATACCAGTACTGTTAATTGTGGATTTTGGGGTCTTCAGATGACAGCAGGTGCCTCAATTTTGGGTTGGCTTTTAAAACCCTAACTTATACTGGAAAATTAATAGGTTTTTGCTTGCGTCTAATCAAAATGTGCACATTGTTTAAAAGACAGCAGATTGGAAGCAGAACATTTTCATTTTTCAACTATTCTGGACACATATAAATGCTTAAAATAATTTTGGCTAATTTTTTATCCAACAAAACCTGTTTTGTTTTTTTTTTAAGAGGAGGCCAGTGTGACAGAGGCTCAGTGGCAGAATTTTCACCTACCATGCCAGAGACCCGGGTTCAATTCTCAGTGCCTGCCGATAGAAAAAAAAAAAAAAGGAAAGCACATATTATGCAAAATAAGAATAGTTGATTAACCATGAGTAGGTCCTTATAGACCCTTACCATGCTGCTACAGTTTTTTTTTTTTTTAATAACTTCACCTGTCTAGCTTCAGCACTCAAAAACACTGTGAATAATTTAAAAGGCCGCGAATTGATATAGATCCTATTGAAAACTCATAATGATTATAATGGTATCAGTGTTTGTATATCTTGCCCCTAAAAGAACGAATACCTTTATGAAGTGACTTAAGAACACTATTCCTTATTTCCAGTGAGCTGGAGAATGTTACTCATAGCCTGTAATATAAATTGTTAGAATTTCTCACGGACTGCAGTGGACTAATTCACTCAATTCTGCCATTAAAAAAAAAAAAAATTCAAGCTTCCTTGTCTGAAGTGCTGAAATCTATGAAAGCCAAGTCATTTTAACAGACCTGAGCTGGATGTATGCAAAGATGGTGATACACCTCAGAACTAACTAGGTAACCACTTGGGAAGGTCAAGTTAAAGGCGCAATTAGAAAAGGAAACCATGATTTTAAAACCAGTTTTATATTAATCCCAGATATCTGAGCAGAAAACTCGGTGTATTCACAGAAAGCTAATTAAGCCTAAATATTGGTTACAATTTAAGCTGTACACTTAATAGTAGACTACGAGGACTTTCAAATAGTTACACAAGTTTTAACAGAATGACTCATAAAATTCAAACAGACCTGGTCCATAATGTATATGTGTCCTGACATATAGAACATGGAATTTCAACTGGATTCAACATAGAATTTGTCAGCACAATGCTTTGCAGTTGAGGGGAATGTTAATTGCAACTCTCATATCTTTCCACCAATCGAAGGAGCTGTTAGAAACTATTAATTTTAGTGCTTCACACAGGTGGGTTATCATAACAAGTTGTCTGGCAAGGAAACTGGGCCTTTATGCAACATTTCCAACCCGGAAAGGTAACTGGTGGATCATAGCTTCAGCTTTGTGCTTTGGCCATTTGTGTATTCTTTGGACAGATGTCTATTCAGGTCTTTTGCTCATTTTTTAATTGGGCTATTTGTCTTATTTTTATTGAGTCGAAAGATTTCTTTATATATTCTGGATGAAAAAGCCCCACTCTTAGTTCCATCAAGACAGAGTATTTTAGAGAGGCTGGGAATAACGGCACTATGAACATCGGTGTGTGAAGATCTGTTCAAGTTCCTATTTTCAATTCTTTTGTATATATATACCTAAAGTGGGGTTACCAGATCATAAGGTAATTCTATACTTAACTTTCTGAGAAACCTCCAAACTGTCTTCCACAGCAGCTACACCATTTTACATTGCCACCAGCGATGAATGAATGTTCCTATTTTTCTGCATCTTCGCCAACATTTGTAATTTTCTCTTTATTTAATAGTAGCCATTCTAGTGGGGGTGAAATAGTATCTCATTGTGATTTTGATTTGCATTTCCCTGATGGCTGATGATGTAGAGCATCTTTTCATATGTTTGTTTGCCATTTGTATGTCTTCTTTGGACAGATGTCTATTCAAGTCTTTTGCCCATTTTTTAATTGGATTGTTTGTCTTATTTTTGTTGAGTCAAAGTTTCTTTATATATTCTGGATATGTGGAATGTATATATAATGGAATAAATAGCATTTCTTTATATATTCTGGATTCTTTATATATATATTAGATATGTGGTTTCCAAATATTTTCTCCCATTATGTAGGTTGCCACTTTACTTTCATGATAAAGTCCTTTTGAACCACAATGCACAAACAGTAAACCAGCCCTACTTTGGACAATAGTTAATAGTGCAATTATAAAAGTGTGCTTTCATCAGTTGTAATAAATGTACTGCATCAAAGCAAGGTGTTAATCATAGGGTAGTATATAGGAATCCTATATTTTCTGCATGATTGTTCTGTAAAACCACAACTTCTCTAATAAAAAGTAATCATAATTTATCTTAAAAGAAGTTGGAGGTTTTCAAATTTCCCTCATATGAAAAAACTCAGTTTCATAGAAGTTTTGGGCATTTTCATGGAAGAACCAGAAGGCTATGGTAAGCTGGGAAAAAAAAGACAGGATGATATTCCCGGAAATCTCAGCATCCATCCCTTCTGCTCAACATATTATGAAGGAAGGTACTGCTGTGAAATGACTTATTATAGGTTCAGATCTAGGTCTAGAACAGTAGCTTAGGTCTACTTTGGGCTAAGCTCTGCAAGAAGTGAAAAGTTGGGTTCTGAGGGAGAGTTTCCCAAGCAAAAGTGGAAGTGAACTTAGACCTTAGAAGAGTTCTATAAGCCCAGGGCAGAGAGCAAAAGATAATGTGATTAGATAATATTTACCCTTCTACTTCAAATAATAGTTAGGAGGTTTGAAGTGACTATCACCAGGTAGGGCCAGGTTCTAGTTTGCAAACTGCCAGAATGTGATATACCAGAAATAGAATGGCTTTTAAAAAGAGGAATTTATTAACTTGTAAGTTTACAGTTCTAAAGCTGTGAAAATGTCCAAATTAAAGCAAGGATATAGAAATGTCCAATCTAAGGCATCCAGGAAAAGATACCTTGGTTCAAGAAGGCCTATGACACTCAGGGTTTCTCTTTCAACTGGAAGGGCACATGGTGAGCATGGCAATGTCTGCTAGCTTTCTCTCTAGGCTTGTTGTTTCATGAAGCTCCCCTGGGGGTGTTTTCCTTCTTCATGTCCCAAGGTTTCAGGGTGCGTGGGCTTTCATGGTTCTTGTGGCTCTCTTGTTCTCTCCAAAAATGTTTCCTCTTTTAAAGGATTCCAGTAAACTAATCAAGCCCCCCCGGAAGGGGTGGAGTCACATCTCCCTCTAATCAAAGGTTAATACGCAGAATTGGGTGTGTCACATCTCCATGGAGATAATCTAATCAAGCTTCCAACCTACAGTGCTGAATAGGAATTAAAAGAAATGGCTGCCTCCACAAGATGAATCAGGATTAAAACATGGCTTTTCTAGGGTATATGATCCTTTCAAGCTGGCACAGGCCAGTAGGGCAGGTCAAGTAATGGCAAGAACAAGGGCCTGCAGTAATAGTTTGGAGCCTTCTGGAGAATTTCCAATGGCCCATATTGGCTTGAAGATTGCACGTCTGAAAGAGATTAGTGGAAGATAAGAACAGATACTGAAGAAGATTGTTCTAGGATCTTAAGTGCTATGAGAAGGATTTGGGGTTGATTCAGGAGATAGGGCACAGCCACTCTCACCTCCTCTATCTCTTCCATATCTCTTTTCAGCCAGAGTCAAAGGAAGACACGGTCCCAGATCCCTTTTCTCCCACCTCCTCAAAAACACCATTCCTTTAATGTCTACTCTTTTCCCAGCATCATCATCTTTCTTCCTACAGGCTATTGGACCTATGTTTCGGTGCAATACTTTCACCTTGTCTCTGTGTATCTCAACAGACAAGCTTCTTCAAATAGTAATCTACACTCTCTCTCTTTACATTGCCTTACTGCTCACTGTGTTTTACACCAGTGCTTCCTTAAACTGCTCTTTCTAAGGTCA
>PVIY010048100.1:0-17473 GCA_004026745.1 Myrmecophaga tridactyla | reverse complement strand
AGAGGCTGGGGCCTCTAGATTTCAGGACTTATCTGGTCCAGGGACTCTTCTGGAGGTTGTATGTTTCTGGAAAGTTACCCTAGTGCATGGAAACTTTGTAGAATTCTATATATTGCCCTAGGTGTTCTTTAGGATTGGCAGGAATGGTTTTGGTTGGGATTTGGCAAGTTATGATAGGTAGCAGTGTCTAACTGAAGCTTGTGTAAGAGCAACCTCCAGAGTAGCCTCTTGACTCTCTTTGAACTCTCTCAGCCACTGATACCTTATTTGTTACACTTCTTTCCCCCCCTTTTATCTGGATGGCATTGTTGATCCCACAGTGCCAGGGCCAGGCTCATCCCTGGGAGTCATTGACCTTAGGACACTTTTGCACTTAAAGATTATTGAAGATTCTTCAGAGCTTTAATTTCTGTGGGTAGATCTTGAAATTTACTTTATTAGAAATTAAAACAGAAAATTAAAAAATTTTCAGGTGTAATTCATTTAAAAATATCAGTAATGAACCCATTACATATTAACATGAATAATATTTAAAAAAAATAGAAAATTCTTTTCCAAAGGAAAAAAAATGGAGAAAAGAGAGGCCTTGTTTTATAACTTTAATGTCTGGTTTAATAAAGACAGCTAGATTCTCACATCTGCTTCTGCCTTAAATTGTCATGCTATTAGAAGTTATGTAATCTCTGGAAAACTCCATTCTACACCAGTAAGAGACTAAGAATACAAAAGGAAAATGATGTAGTATTATTGTGAAAATAGCTTTGCCCTTGTAGATCCCTGAGAGGGTTTCTGGTCAGCAAACCGCATTCTGAAAACCACTACTCTTTGAAAACAATTGGGGGTGGGGGAGTGAGTAAGAGAGAGAGATCCCAAGGTCTGAGTTGTTGCAAAGCAATTTGCCATGCAACCATATCAGCAGTTACTAGGTGGCGCTCTATGGCTAGGCTGGAGGAAGCTCTGATGTTGGGCTTTTCTGAGACTATGTCATACTTTGTGTCATGGATGTTGAGTTGGGAGGGATTAGGTGCTCTCACAGCAGAGGCTCGGTATGGGTAATTGGTCAGGAACACGATGAAGGGAATGGCAGATAAGTAGGGGTGGCAGCCTGGGGATAGTGTGAAGATTGTATCTTCTGGGAGCATCTCTCGGCTCTGATCAGCTGAGATCAGATCGTGTGGGCTCCTTCTTGCTTGTGGATGTGAGCAGGGACATTTTTCCAGTTCCGTGGAGGCAGCTGACACTGCCCTAAGACCCTCCCATTTTCTGGCTTCCATGAGTATGTGAAAGTAACATCCTTTCCACATTCACCCAGAGATCATGTTAAGAAGGGAGACAGGGGAGGGAAGGCTGAAACAAGCATTTTGTCCCAAGAAGACACTAGGTATTTCCTAAAGGTACTGTCTCGATGATTGGGTCAGTCTATGTTGAAATTGGGTTGTATATTTATTTCATTTCTCTCAATAGTCTGTGGGTGGGTGGGTGGGTGACTCTAAAGTCAAACCAGATTAGTTACAGAGAATATAAAGAAGCTGTATTTTCCTACACATCTATATTATTGTAGCAGCCCCAATTTTGGATCCCAATATACTATTATTTGCAATATAAAACTGCCCTCACAAATTCCTAGCCCTCTTGCCATTTATCCAATCAAATCAATACTCAGAGGTCCTATTTATAGATGACAATCCCTATAAAAGGTGAATGCAATTTTCTTTATTTATGGCAGCAATTTTAGTTGCTGCCTCAGATTAGTCCCTTTACCTGATGCTGGGACAAGAGTCCAGACTTCGCAGATGCTGCCATCCAGCCTGAGCCAAGAATGTGCAAGCCCAGACAGCAGGTCTTCTGAGTTCAGTCTATTGTCTGATGTATCCTCACAGAGACAAACAATTCTTGATATTGGAGGAGGTAAACTGTGGTTAGATCCAATCTGTTGAGCTGTGAAATGAGGAACAGAGCCACAAACACTGGGGGTGGGGGTGGAGTAGGATGGTCTAAGTCTAAGGTCCTCTGCAACATGTTTCTACCTGTAACTGCAACACTGGTCCTACCATTGACCTTTTATGTGACCTGAGCCAAGGCCCCTCATATTTTGGTGGGGCCTTGGCTCCCTCTGTCTTTTCAATGGGAGAAAATAATACCTGTACTATCTCTATACACACCTACATGGTCCGAAATTATAGGTTTCACTGTGGATGAAGACAGAATTCAAGATTAAGAACAAGCCTGGGGGGTTGATTGATTTATAGGCTACAAACAGGGAAGGCTATGTTAGCCAATATAGTCTTTATAAAAACATTTTTTATTGTGAAATATAACATATATACACAAAAATGAATTTCAAAGTATGTTGTAACAAATAGCTATAGAACAGATTTCAGAGTTTGGTATGGGTTACAGTTCCACAATTTTAGATTTTTCCTTCTAGCTGCTCTAAGACACTGAAGACAAAAAGAAATATCAATATAATGGTTCAGCAGTCACATTCATTTGTTAAATCCTATCATCTCTGTTATAATTCTTTCTTCTCCTTTGATCCTTCTCCCACTCTTTAGGGGTATTTGGGCAATGTCCGTTCTAACTTCTTCATGTTGGAAAGGGTTGTCAACATTGTGGAATAGGGGGATGGAACTAGTTGATGTTCTTGGAGAGGCTGGCCTTGCTGGGTTTCAGGACTTATCTGGCCTGGGAATCATCTGGAGGTTGTAGGTTTCTGAAAAATAATCTTAATGTGTGAAACTTTTGTAGAATCTCAGTTAGAGCCCTAGGCATTCTTTAAGTTTAACAGTAACAGGAATGATGTTGGTTGGGATTTGGCAAACCATGACAATTAGCAATATCTAGCTGAAGGTTGTGTAAGCGTAGCCTCTAGAATAGACTCCCAACTCTATTTGAATTCTCTTAGCCCCTGATACCTTATTTTGTTACATTTCTTTTCCCCTTTTTGGTCAAGAGGTGTTGTTGGTTCCACAGTTCCAGGACCAGGCACATCCCTAGGAGTCATGCCTCACATTTCCATGGAGACTTTCCAATTTAGTTTTTTTTTTTTTTTTGCATGGGTAGGCACCAGGAAACGAACCAGGGTCTCCTGCATGGTGGGTGAGAACTCTGCCACTGAGCCACCATTGCCTGAACCCCAATTTAGTTTTATTGAAGGAAATTTTCTTCATAAAAGACATTTGTACTTCATTTTGTTTTTCTAAGGATATTTATGCCCCCTTAGCTACTCTGTCTGTCCTTCAATTTTCCTAGCTCCCCTCCGGGACGCAGAGAAAATGTCATCTTGGAATAAAGCTCTACAAGACTTACTTTAAACTAATTCTTGTTCATATATTTTCTAGGAAGCTATTTTAAAAATAAGGATTGCCAGAAGGCAGCTACATTTTCAGGCATGAGTTTGAAATCAATAATATATATTTCTTGAATAACAATTTTATGTCACTCAGAGAAGAATAAATGTGAATTTGGGGATGATTTTAAATAAACCAAAAACACTGATTGCAGCTTGGCAAGCATCACCTCAGTAGAAAATGGGGGAGTGAGCAGTATGATTCTAATTAGCAAAATAACCAGATTCAAAATAACACAGCAAAGAAAAAGCTCTTCCCTGTTGTTAGGGCTAGCCTCTTAGTGTCTATGCCATTCATATTGGTCTGTCTTAGGATCTAAGTTCTTTGTAACACTGAACCAGTTCCCCTGCCTTTGTGAAAAAGGCATTCTAAGGAGATGTGTTCTTTCTTCTGGAGGAGAATACGCTCTTCAGGATACTTGGGGCTATGAGGAAATGTGTAGTCAGAGGAAATCTAAAGATACCTCTCCCCCACCCCCAAGATTCCCATCCCCTGGTTTTTCAAACATGAGTCCAGGTCCTGCTGTGAAGTGACCTACCCCTCTAACCAAGGTCTCCAGACAACCAACCATAAAATAGAGAAATTTTCTTGGACTGTCTGAGTAGGCTTCATAAAATCCCATGAGCCTTTAAAAGTAGAATGGGAGGGGGAAAATATCAGAGAGATGAGGCAGTAAGGGAGGTTTGAAAAAGGCTAAGTATGAAAAGGACTCAACTTGCTATTTCTGGCTTGGAAAATGAGGAAGGGGGCCACACGCTGAGGAGGAGATGGCCTCTAGAAGCTGCGTATGAATGCTGGGTGGCGACAAATAGAGACCGCAGTTCTACGAGTGCAAATAACATACTTTAGCCCACAAGCTCAATGAGTTTGGAGGTAGATTTTCCCCCAGAGCCTCCAGATGGGGGCTCAGTCTTGCCAACACCTGAATTTCAGTCTTGTGGGTCCTGAACCAACAGAGCCGTTCTGTGTCCAGACTTCTGACCCATGGGAACTCCGAGATAATAAATGGGTGTTGTTTTAAGCAGCTAAGTTTGTGGTAATTTGTTACGGCTACAATAGAAAACATAAAACTAACTAAACTGCTAAAAACCTACATGTTCTAGTTTGCTAGCTGCCGGAATGCAATGTACCAGAAACAGAATGGCTTTTAAAAAGAGGAATTTAATGAGTTGCTAGTTTATAGTTCTAAGGCTGAGATAATGTTCCAGTTACAAGTCTATAGAAATGTCCAATCAAAGGTATCCAGGAAAAGATACCTTGGTTCAAGAAGGCTGGTGAAGTTCAGGGACTCTCTCTCAAGTGAGAACGCACATGGCGAACACAGTCATAGTTTCTCTCTCATCTGGAAGGGCACACGGCGAACACGATGTCATCTGCTAGCTTCTCCTGGCTTCCTGCTTCATGAAAGTCCCTGGGAGGCATTTTCCTTCTTCATCTCCAAAGGTCGCTGGCTGGTGGACTCTCTGCTTCGTGGTGCTGCAGCATTCTCTACTCTCTCTGAATCTCCATTCTCCAAAATATTTCCTCTTTTATAGGACTCCAATAAACCAATCAAGACCCACCCAAATGGGTGGAGACATATCATCACCTAATCCAGTTTAACAACCAAGGTTGATTAAATCACATCTCCAGGGAGATGATCTGATTACAGTTTCAAGCATACAGTATTGAATCGGGATCATTCTGCCTTTACGAAATGGGATTTTGATTAAAACGTGGCTTTTCTAGGGGACATACATCCTTTCAAACCAGCACATTACTTAAGTTAGTTTTCTTACACAATAATGGGATCAGCATTAAGGAAATCTATGGGTTGATTGGTTCTGCATGACAAAAATGTCATCAGGAGCAAAGAAAGAAATAAAATAAAATAAGAAAGAAAAAACAAAAAAGAAAAAGAAGAAAAACAAAACAAAAAAGATAAAAAAAGAAACAAAAAAAGACAAAAAACAAATAAACAAAAAATAACAAAAAAATGTCATCAGGAGCGAGGGTGTTTCCATCGCTCTGTGCTAACAACCTCAGTGTATGCTTCACTTCAAGCCCATAACAAGATGTCTGCAGCAGCTCCAGACATCATATCAATCACCAGAACATGTAGTGAAGAAAGAGAGCATCTCCTTTGTTGTTCTTGTTTATGGGGGAACAAATCCCTTAACTGATTTTTCCTGTGACAGAGTCTACTTGTTATCCTTCAATATCCACTTTCCCCTTATTTCTCAATAACAAATCCCAAATTTTTAGCTGGACCAAAGTGACTCCCCAGAATAAAAATTTTATTTTCTGACCTCCCTTAGCTAGGCATGGCCATGTAACTCAGTTTTAAGCTAGGAGATACAAGAAGAGATGGGAAGTTTCTTAAAGGAAGGGAGCATGCTCTTCTTCACCCTTTCTTCCTTTCTGCAGGCTGACTCAAAGGTGAATGTAATGGCAAAAGCTTCACTGATGATCTTGGAGTACAAGATGACTTTGGAGACAGTAAGCCTGTGTAGTGGGGCAACAAAACAGAAGGAAGCCCTACCAGGTCTGGTGATGACCTGGTGACTATTCTTAAGCCAAAATTTTAGGTTTTCCCGATTCCAATTAATATACCCTGATAGTGTCCAGGATTGGTCACAGACCCCTTTCTTGATCCAATCACTGGCTGTGACCAGTTCACACATTTTCTGTGGAGTAATGGATGCTGAGACACTCTATTGTCTCAAGCACACAGAAAATTTATTAAGTACACATGCAGAGAAAGATCATGCAGGCACTCTCACGAGAAGATAAGGCAAGCAGTGAGAGGATCTGGCACTGTGGGACAATCTGCCTTTATTGCTTACCTTTACTTACTCCCCCTCCCTCCACCTTGTTCAGGGCCTTTCTCCTACCTTCCTTCTCTCCATGGTGGTACTGATGGTAGACAATTTGTTTGGGTGGGTCAGCTGCCACTAGGTGTTTTATAGAGATGGGTAGCTCCAGGCAGGTTGTCTTACAGGCTAGGCCCTCTTGACTTTCATTAACCATCCTTCTAAAGGGCATCTTCATGGTATCTTTCTCCTATCAGGTCCCTGCTCTAGTCTGCCTCAAATTCCCCCTCAGAGAGTCCTAGCCCCTTAATCTTAAGGGTTGCTGAGGGATGAGGTGTATCTTCTATAGTTGCTTCCTGCTTCTCAGTGGGTGTAGGCCCTATCTGATGGGGCATTGAACTTTCTAGCTGTCTCATTTAGGTTGAGAGGGGAGTAGTCTGGAGAGACAGTTGGAACGACTGAAAATCTCTCATAGGCATTAGTTTGGTGTGAAAGACTTTTAGTCTAGAAGAAATAAACTTAGAGAGAAGCTTAAAAATATAGGGGCTGATCAATCGGAAGAGGAGGTTAGAAGTGAGTGAGGCATAGGAGAGGCATTTACTAAGAGAAGCTGGGGAAGAGAGAACGGGATTACCATCCTTTAGGTCCAAGAGTGAATCCTACCTGGGCACTCATCCCTGCTCAACTGGGGAATAGGAGGGTGCATGTGGAAAGGTAAGGAGTGCAGGAGTGAGGCTTAGAAGGGGCTTGGCTGATAGGGCTGTGGCTTTGGCTGCTGTGTCGGCCCAGTTATTCCATTGAGAGATGTTAGTATCATTTCTTTGGGGCCAGGACAATGAATTACAACTATTTTTGTCAGCAAAAGCATAGCATTTAAGAGACTGAGTATCTCTTGGCGGGTCCACTGTTTGTGAGAATGTACGTGAGCGTGCAGGACTAGTGAGGCATACTTGGAATCAGTGTAGAGATTTAGCCTTTTCCTTTTCCTAGTTCTAGAGCTCAGATGAGGGTGGTTAGTTTTGCTTTTTGAGCTGACGTATCTGGGGGCGGGGCTGTGGACCCTGCGTGCCTTGTAACTATTTCAGCACCTCTGTTTCACAGAGTGAAAGAGCAAATCCTTTGAAACAGTTTTCTTTTAAGAGTGAGAAGACTTGCTTTTTGAAATAAAGGAT
Organism: Myrmecophaga tridactyla; assembly: GCA_004026745.1. Lineage (NCBI taxonomy): Eukaryota > Metazoa > Chordata > Mammalia > Pilosa > Myrmecophagidae > Myrmecophaga > Myrmecophaga tridactyla. The sequence continues at coordinate 10,159 of PVIY010048100.1, read as the reverse complement.
GATAAAGTCAATGTACATATCAACAAGGATATTATTCTGATATGATATAAAATCTTTGTTTTCTAGGCAGGGTACTGAGATGGTTAAGAAAAACATTGTATAACTTTTTATGAGAGGACTAACACATTACATTATTTTAACAGTGAGAAAACATATTCATTCAGGTCTTGTCTTACATATTAAAGCTAGCCATTTTATTTTAGGAAAATCTATGCTCCTTAGATAGGCTTATCAAATTTTAGCATTGATGACAATAAACGAAATTTACTTTCTCAAACTTTTTGTAATGTTCTATATCCATTCAGGGCTTGTAGCCAGCAATGACTAAACAAACAAAACTCACTTTCTTAAACTCTCCACAACTTTCCATATCCATCTAGGGCATGTAGTCAGTAAGACTACAAAATTCATTTTCTCAAAATTTCCACAATTTTTCATATCCATTTAGGGCTTATGGCAAGTAATAACTATAACAAATAGAATTTACTTTCATATTGGGGATATGTTGGTTCACAAAATTAACAAATTGTAAAACTCTGCTCTGAGGCAGCTGGAGATCAGTAATGTCTGCTGCTGAGGCATTCCCAAAGCTTTGGAGACTATCTTAAGACTCTTGGGGCAATACTGTCTAAATGAGCTGGGCAGGAATCTTATCATTAAATCCCTGCCAGTCAAAAGCAAATAAGTATTGAGAATCAGGGTGAGGAGAGATACAAAAAAATGTGATATTTTAAAATTTAGGACTGAGAACATGAAAGCAGATAGGGGCTACTCAGAGGGTTTGCCCTGGGATGCCTTCATCCCATAAGATACGTCTACTTGCTCAAGGATCTTATTTGGGATGGGCCTTGATCTAATAAAGGCCTCAGAGTTAACAAGGGGTAAGCACTAGCCAGGTCTACTAGTCTTAAGGTGCCCTCAGGGAGTGAAAAAGATCCCTCCCTAGAAGTGGGTGGGGCATTCAGGGACAATGATAAATTAAAGGGACATAAAGGAGAGGGATGGTGTAGGTCCTAGTTTTGGCCTTGCCGTTAATTCCCATAGCTAGGCAAGTCCGAATGGAGGTAGATCCAGAGTGGCAATTCAGGACAGAGTAAGTGGCTCCAGTATTAGTTAAGAAATTAATAATCTTATCTGCCACATCGAGTGTCACCTGAGTGTCCCCTAGGTTGATGTGAAGTTAGCAGAGCCATATGTGGCCTTGGGCACGCTTAGTCTTCTTCACTTTTCACAAGCAGGGCTCGAGGGGCTGTGCTGCCCCACTTTAGGGAGAATGGTACAGTTCCTGGCCCAATGTCCACGTTGCTGGCACTTGAGGCGAGGCCCTGGTGGACCCTGAGGTCAAGGGTTGTCTTGAGGTTTTTGATGCTCTTGCTGCCAATGGCCGTCTAACGGACAGTTGAAGGAAGGCCCCTGAAGCTTAGAGCCACAGTCTGGGTGACCTCGAGGGGACAGGGCATTTTTAATGGTGACTGCAATAAGCTGAGCTTGTCTCTGTTCTTCTGCTTCCCTCTCTTTGCCTTCTTCTCTTTCTTGGCCTTGAGCTGATAAAAACAGAAAAGGAAATTCTTATGGGTCATTAGTAGGAGTTTACAGGCCCATGGAAAACTTTTTCAGATTTCTCTGAATATCAGGGGCAGACTGGCTGACGAAATGGGTGCCCTGCAAAATCTGACATTCCTGGGAGTCTGGGCTTACTATAGTATACTTCTTTAGGGCATCTTCTAACCTCCCCTGGAACAAGACCAGGCTTTCCTCTTTCTCCTGAGTGATTCTATTGTCTGCTTAGGGAGTCGGTGGACTTCATCAAGTTCAATCATAGATCAATACACTATGTTTCTCAAGGGACCTAACTTTCAGGGGATAATTGTGGGGTCTGGGAGAAACTTTGTCTTTATGTTCCCCTATAAAAGAGTGATATAACCCAAAGGAATCTTGCTCTAGAACATTACTTGTATTTCTGCAGCGTGCTCAAGGTGATAACCTCATCAACCAGACATTGAAGTGTTCAGATAACATGTCCTTGTTTGGGTTTCTCCAGAAGCAGACTTTGTGGCAAGGATTTTAAATGCAAGCAGTTCATTTGTGAGGTGCAGGGGTTGTGTTAGGGGAGTGGGAGGATCGAGACAGGGAAGGAAAGAAGCTGCTAAAGAATATATTATAATTCAAGGGCCATAGAGGGCATTGAAATGTGAGAAAAACAGAGAACTCTGCCTCTAAGTTATCCCACCTGATCCCCTTGTGGGGCAAGAGGGAGCTGGAGAAACCTATACATCAATTCTCATTACTCCTTGATTGAGGGCTCTTTCAAGTACTTGGAGAGGGGAACAGGGGTAGAGCAGGACACATGGTTTAGGAGACAGCCCTCTGGGAGAGAGATGCAGATACTGGCACTAACAACTTCTGCTACATGGTGTATATATTCAAAGGGGATTATTTACGTTCCCATCCAGTACTGCTCTTGTGCTATACTACTGAAAGGAGAAAATCAGGCCAGGAAGGAGTAGATGGACTATGTCCTATATTGGAGTGTTATTTCAGAAGCTTACATAATTTTTAAGTTGAAAGGGACTTTATAGGAAAACACATTCAATCTCTTCATTTTGCCAGTGAAAAATGAGGCCCTGTAGGCTGCCCATGGCCACAGAGCTACTTGGGTGCAAGACCAAGGCAAGGAGCCAGGTTCTACCTTCATTTCCCTCAGAGTAGCATCAAGGGTTGGGCAGGGGAGGCTTTCGCTCCCTCCAAATCTTCAGTTAACTCCTTCCTCTCTTCTTTAATATGGACAATTGAGGTTTAATTTTTTTAAGTTTTAGTTTTAACTAAAGTATTAAGGAAATGCATCTTCAAATTCTTCCTCTCTCTACTTCCAGCCAGAGGGCTATGCTAGGCTCCACCTACCTAGAAATTCCAGAGCCTCCCTTGTTGTAGGACTCTAGATTATTATTTTATTTTATCACTTTGGTTAAGAAGTCAATGTGGAATACCTTAGAGTAAAAAGAAAACAGAAATAGTTAACACCTCTGAAGTTCCTTAAACATTAAATTGTATTGAGCACTCTGCTGAGATAACTTTCAAAGGACAAAAAAAAAAAAGGCTAAAGCTAGTTTATATCAGAATAGGAATTAATTCTATTAACTGTATAGTTAAACATCTCCTAAGTTTCTGGTAGCTTTTCTTATTTTCGATTATAAAATGATGCAAGTGTCTTCCTTTTGGATAGGCTTTATTCCTCAAAAATGCTACTTACAATGGTCTTTTAATTGGGTCCTTATGATGTGGGTTAGGTGAATATGCATTATTGTCCCCAGTTCAGAGAAGAGAAATCAGAGGCTGAAAGAGAGGAAATGGTGGCCTCAAGGCATCAAGCCCTGTGCCGGGAGCTGGGACAGCAGCCAGTTCTCCACTGGCAAGAGGGCTCCTTAAGTGCCATTCAGCTGGTCTTTAATGCAATCAGACCCAGAAATGTTGAATTTGTGCCTGTATTTATATCCTTGATCTCACTGAGAGGGAGTTATGGTTCTGTCCAAGATAATCTTGTTTGCTCATTCAAGGCAAGGACATGGATCAGTTCATCTTTTGAAGCTTCTTTCAATTTTTTATTCTATTTATCGATGCATAGATTTCAAAATTAGAGAAGCCAAATGACTTTGAAATCATGGAGACCTGGGTTCTGCTGGATCTGCTAATTACTCAATGAGTAGTCCTGTGAGCCATTTAACATGTCTCAGACTCAGTTTCTTCACATATAAAATGGGGTTACTTTGAAAATTACATATGGCAAAATTATGCAAACAATTTAGCATAGGGCTTGAGAACCCCATGTCTAAACTATGGCAAATCCTTTCAGTTTTATCGTCAAATGTTGCGTATCTAGATCTAACCATTTTCTTCACTGCTTGCCTACTACCTCAGTCGAAACTGCCACTGTCCCTTGTGTATTACAGTAGCCTGATTAAATTCCATTTCCACCCAGGCTCTTCTTTCATTCTATTATAAACACAGCAGCCAGAGTGAGCCTTGTACAGTGCAAATCACCTCAAAGCCCTCCTATGGCTTTCCATCCCACTCAAGTCCAAAGTTTTACTGTTGCCTTCAGAATCTTGCGGGAGACTGTCCTTGGCCATCTTTGTGATTTTTCTTCTCCCCCCACACTCCTCTTGCTCTCCCTGCTCCAGCTACTCTGTTCTCCTTGCTATTCCTCATTTCTCATACAGGTTTGTATATTGCACAATTTGTAGGACAAGCTTTCATTTAATAATCTACTTCAACACTTGGGAAAGGTTACATATGCTCGTTCAAGTTGCAGAAATCATTCTCATTGGTGGATACGTGTTATGTAGGATCATGGATTTCAGAGCCCCAAACCTCAGAATTAGTATTTTCAAGGAAAAATTGGGTAAAGAGAAAAGTGAAAATATTAAGCTACAAAAGTCAATTAAATGAATCATCAGGAGACTCTATGAAGGTAAGGTTGGATTGTGTATAGTTATCTCCATGTTACAACCATGACAGATGAGATGACATATATATAAAGATTTCTGGCATGACATGGTGGTGTTTCGCTTCAATTCTCTAGGTTAATCCCGTATTTCTTCATTTTTCTTCTCTGTGCTTCTGTTTTAGCATGCCTAGAAAGGCTAGCAGCAAGATATTTTCTCCATGTCAGAGAGAACGAGAAGACTGAATTTTACAATTTCTGGGCAGAGAGCTCTATTTTGATGATTTGTTGTAATCTTTATATGTTCAGCTTGGTTGGTGGCTGTGGAAAAGATGGTTTGCCTCAGACTTTTGAAATGTTGATTTAATAAAGGATTGAGGCAGCTTAGAAGGAAAGCCTCTAAGGGCAGTTTGCTGGTTTTAAAGGAAGTATGCCCCCTAGAAAAGTCATATTTTAATCAAAATCCCATTTCATAAAGGTAGAATAATCCCTATTCAATGCTGTAGGTTTGAAACTGTAATTAGATCATCTCCCTGGATGATGTGATTTAGTCAAGAGTGGTTGTTAAACTGGATTAGGTGATGACATGTCTCCACCCATTTGGGTGGGTCTTGATTGGTTTATTGTAGTCCTATAAAAGAGGAAGCATTTTGGAGAATGGGAGATTCAGAGAGAGTAGAGCATAATGACATAGCCACGAGAAGCAGTCTACCAGCAAGCGACCTTTGGAGATGAAGAAGGAAAATGCCTCCCAGGGAGCTTCATGAAACAGGAAGCCAGGAGAAGAAGCTAGCAGATGATGCCGTGTTCGCCATGTGCCCTTCCAGATGAGAGAGAAACCCTGACTGTGTTCGCCATGTGCCTTCTAACTTGAGAGAGAAACCCTGAACTTCATTGGCCTTCTTGAACCAAGATATCGTTCCCTGGATGCCTTACAGTGAACATTTCTATAGACTTGCTTTAATTGGGTCATTTTCTTGGCCTTAGAACGGTAAACTAGCAACTCATTAAATTCCTCTTTTTAAAAGCCATTCTGTTTCTGGTATATTGTATTCCGGCAGCTAGCAATCTAGAACAGGCAGTGTGTAGCTCACTTTGTAAGACTGACTATACCCAGAATAGCTAAATCCTCAATAGAGATTTCTGATTGTTTAAATAGAAATTTTCAATTTTATAAAGCTCTCAGTAGATAATAAATACTGTATAGAGAGGTAACGCTAAAAGTTGTCACCAGCTATATAGTTTAGGTAGGATAAGTTTAGATGGGACCCAAGAAAATGAAACACAAAGAACAAAAACAGGAGTGAAGAGGAAGGGGGAGCCAATGAGAAATGTCAACTCTTTCTGCTTTCAAACCTCATGCTTTCAAACACAATGGCAAATGTGGTTCTTATTCTGTGTTGAGATATCTTTGCAGCCTATGTGTCTACATTTGCAGTTAGGATCCTACTCTAACATGGATTCTGCAAACTTTGTCTTTCCCTCATTTGCTCCTTAGAGGTTTCCTGGCTAACTCTGACACATAGAGTTTGGTGAGAAACAGAGCTAGAGGAAAGGAGTGGTCTATTGTGTTTCTAAGATTGTTTTGTTCTCCAACAATCAACTTCAAAGAAGAACTTACAGCAGCCCGCAATCTTTTTTTAAATATTCTTTATTATGTATTTTTGCATTTTATTTATACTTTTTATTTTGAAATAATTTTAGATGAACAGGAACTTGCAAAAATATTATATAAGGTCTTGTGTTCCATTCACCCAGTTTCTCCCAGTGGTATCATCATATATAGCTATAGCACAATATCAAAACAGGAAATTGACGTTGGTCCAATCCACTGAATTTATTCAGATTTCACCAGCTTTTATGCGCACTTATTGTGTATTTGAAACTCATATTTAACTGGGTGTCCTGTATTTTATCTGGTAGCCTTACTTCCATAGGCACTCTATTTTGGTGCCCTGTTTATTGTTTTCATAGGACTTGTCACTATTAGAAATTCTGTGTTTATTGTTTAAGTCCTCTCCCTTCTCCACCCCTCCCGAGGGAAAGATAAGCTCCATGAGGGCGGAGGCCTGCTTGTTCACAGCTGCATCCCCAGAGCTTATCATAGTGCCTGGCACAAAGTAGGTGCTCAATAAATATTTGTTAAATGCTTGTTATACAGTTAAGGAAAGGAGAGAGAGATGGTGACACCTCGAAAAGCATACTGTTAGCAAGATGAGATTGGAAAAGGACATAGTGGCGCCAAAGCTTAGGGAACGAGTTCATGTTTTTTACATTATGGGGTACGGAAGGCAGCAGAAGAGTGAAGAGGCAGTGTCATTTGTCATCTGCCTTTCAACAGACTCTCCTAGTAGAATCAGAAGACACTGGGTCAGTAGATTTCGGGAGAAGCAAAGACTTTTCCATTTACCTTGCAATGAAGCAAATAAAGTCACCAAAGGAAAATGCATTTGATTGATCCCCTTGCTTTGGAGCAGAGGCAGTGCGCATCCTCCACGTCTTCGTCCACTGGGAAACTCCCTGCAACTGAAGGGCTGGCCTTATTCGCAGACTTAAGAAACCGCTGGCCCTCATCATAAAAGTCGCCAGCACATAAGCAAATAAAGCGCGGGGGAGGGGTGGCTGTGGAGGAAGTCAAGACAGAAGAAATCAAACTCTCTCGTCTTGGCCCCAGGGCGCACAGCGCGACCAGGACAGCGGTGTCCAGCGTCAGACGGCAGTCGGATCACCGCTATTTCCTGTGGTCCCCGAGGGCCTCACAGGACCCACCTAGGGCGCACCGTCTCCACCCGCGGACCCAGAAGACAGCCCGCGGGTTCGGGGGCCGGCCCAGAGCGAGCTGCGTGGACAGCTGGGGCCCAACTTCAGGGAGCAATTCTCCGGGCCCTACCCGGTTCGCCTCGTCGCCCTCCCCCCCCACCGCCCCCCAGGAGTGGAGGATGGTACCGGGGTGCTACAGCGGGGCTGCTGGTCCTGGGTGTCTCCAGCCTCGCACGCCCTGATGTGTGGATCTGGTGCGTGCCCAATTCCGAGACAGCCGCCCCCGCCGCTGACAGGTGCTGCCCGGAGGGCGCCGGGTGCGACCCCCGGCGCAGGTGGACACTCACGTCCGGGTGCTCTCAGTTTCCTGAGCTCGGAGCGGGCGAGGAGAGGGAGGCGGGGCGCGGCCTGGGGGACTCCAGTGGACTGGCACCGCCGGCCCCGGAGCTAGAAACTTTGCAGGCGTGGCGGCCGGGACTCAGCGCCCGCGCATCCCGGCAGGTGCGGCAGGAAGAGGCGGCGCGGGAGTTCCGCGGCCGAACAGCCTCCGCGGCGGCGGCGTCTGTTCCTCGCTGGGGCCTGAAGCCGCTGGGACTCCGGGCTTCTGCTGCTGCGCCCGCCGCCGCCACCGCCGCCGCCACCGCCACCGCGGGGCTCGGGGAGGAGGCGCACCCGGAGAGGGCGGAGGAAGAGGAGGGGTGGAGAGGAGAAGCAGGGGGTGGAGGATGGAGCCCCGGGCTGGCGCGCCGGGCGAGCCCGAGCCTGCGGCGGCGGCGGCATCCTCCTTCCAGGCCAGGCTCTGGAAGAACCTGCAGCTGGGGGTGGGCAAGAGCAAGGGCGGCGGGAGCCGGAGCGCGGGGGGCGCGGAGCGCGGCGCTGCGGCCACCCCGTCGCCCTCCCCGCCGCCCTCGGGGAACGGGCAGGGCGCCCTGGCCGGCGTGGGTGGCTCGGGCAGCAGGTGGAGCGGCTTCAAGAAGCGGAGGCAAGTTCTGGACCGCGTCTTCTCCTCCTCTCAGCCAAACCTGTGCTGCTCCTCGCCCGAGCCCCTGGAGCCGGGCGGCGCAGGCAGAGCGGGGCAGGGGTCCGCGCTGCGTCGCCGGATCCGAGAACACTTGCTGCCCCCAGGCAAGGGGCCCGCGGCCGCCTCTGGAGCAGCCGGAGCGACGCCGCCTGGCGGACGCTCCCCGGACTCGGCTCCCTCTTCGTCCTCCGCCTCGTCGTCCCTGTCCTCCTCGCCCCAGCCGGCCCCTAAGGTAGACCGCGCCCAAGATGAGGATTCACAGCGTCGGGGCTCCGGGACGCACCTGTGCCATCAAAAGAGCTCCTCTCTGCCCGGCACCGCCTGCCTGGAGCAGCTGCTGGAGCCGCCGCAGCCTCCCGCGGGGCCCGAGCGGAGCTCCCCGGAAGCCCCAGTCCCCGGCAGCAGCGAGGAGCGCGCCAGCAGCCAGGTGGGTGCCAGGTGGGCGCGCCCGGCGCCGGCTTCGCGTGACCGTGACCCCGGGAGGCGGAAGGGGCTGGGAGGGAGAGTTTCCAAGTAGCTCTGAAAAGAAAAACCTCCCGCTTCTGCTTAGTAAAGATGAAGAGTTCTGATTTGCGCGCTTTTTACTTTGGACGGAAATGGCACCTGCCGCCACAAGCCTTTTGGGGGTAGCAAACCGGGAGCTTTATGAGTGGCCAATGAAAATGGGAGAAGTATTAATAGTAGCCAAATAGGACATGGATTAGGTTAGATTTGGAGTGAGTAGTTTTTAGAGGTCTCGTTGGAAGGAGCTGTCCAATTAAGCGTCACTTTGTCAAAGGGAAAAACAGCACCGACAGCTTAAAACCAGTACAGCTGTGTACAGCGGGTGGCGGGCGAACCATCTGAAGCAAATGACTTGCAGGAAGGAATAGGAAAGCAGAGAGGTGAATTAATGCCAAATGTGGGGTCGCGTGCTGGTGAAACTGAATGCAGAAATCTCATTTTTTCCCACTCCCTTTTGGAACTTCCGACTGCGAGTTGATTGCTACCCAACAAGTGGCAAGCCTGAGCTTCTCGTCTGAGTTAGTCAGATGCGCTCCTCAGACTTTTTATACGTTTTAATAGTCATTGGGGCAGTTGATTTTAAAGTATGTTTTATACATCGTGCTGGCTCTTTAGCCAGACATGAGTCAAGGTTTTCATGTGCTTTAAAATTTTGCTTGGAGGATCTGTAAAGGCGTCCGACTGAGCAGCTGTTTTTACGCCGTCAATTTTGAGGAAAGAGTGTTCTCTTTTTATAAATGTTTATCAAGTCATGTTAATGCTAGAAAATATTTTGAAAGTTCCTTTTGTCAGGGAACTAAGGAACTCTTTCATCCCGACCAACGTGACTGTATGTAAACTATTCTTTTGACGCTGATTTGTTACAATTACTGACATATACACTGAAACTTTAATTAGATTTAAATGGAGCTGCAAGAAACACCGGGCTGTATTTTGAAGGGTAAGTTACAAGAATGATTTTAGGTTGAAAATTTTAATCGTTTTTTGGCTGATTTATTGGCGTAGTTTCGCAAGATAAGCCCAAAGTTTTTTGGTTTTTTTTTCCCCTGATTAAACACAGTTGTTTGCCTAAGCATATGTTTGATGTTTTAGAGAAAGGTTTTAGTTAATTCCAAGAAGAGTAAGTAGAGATAGTACTGACAACAGGCCCAAATAAATCTGCCTTTCCCTTCATCTTTCAATAGAATGGGACACAGCTTCTGGTTTGGGTTTCATATGGAAGGTAAAAAGTGGATTTAAAGGGATGCTTTTCATTCAATATAGATGAATGCTATATATATTGAAGAAAATATTTTGATTGTGATCATAATCATAATGTATAACAATTTTAGAGTTGAGGGACTTCTTTTTGTTTTTCTTAACTTTTACTATCAAGAATAATAGGGCAACAGTTAATTGAATTATTTTGGAAGCTAGATAATGTATTATTGAAA
>PVIY010048099.1:0-17483 GCA_004026745.1 Myrmecophaga tridactyla | reverse complement strand
TTTATGACCATGGTAAAGGTAAAATCAGAGGCTTATAATACAGAATATAGGGGACCTACGGATGCACAGAAGCTTGTATGTGGTTGAATTTAATTGTAAGGGAATAGATAGAAATGAAGATGGTTCACTAGTGGCTCCATAAGTAATATTATTGCATTGAAGGTGATTATGATTGAAGGGGGTTGTATAGACTCATGTATCCCACCAATTAATATTATAAATATAAATAAATTCTTGCATGAACTACTGCAAAAAAAAAAAAAATAAGATGTAATGGAGAGGCTGGAGGGAACTGCCTGAAAATGTAGAACTGTGTTCCAGTAGCTATTTCTCTTGAAGAAGATTGTATAATGATATAGCTTTCACAATGTGACTGTGTGATTGTGAAAACCTTGTGTAGGATGCTCTTTTTATCTACCTTAACAGACAAGTAAAACATATGGAATAAAAATAAATAACAGGGGGAACAAAGGTTAAAATAAATTTAGTAGATTGAAATGCTAGTGATCGATGAAAGGGAGGGGTAAGAGATATGGTATGCATGAATTTTTTTTCTGTTGTCTTTTTATTTCTTTTTCTGAATTGATGCAAATGTTCTAAGAAATTATCACAATGATGAATATGCAACTATGTGATGATATTGTGAATTACTGATTATATATGTAGAATGGAATGATCATATGTTAAGAATGTTTTTGTTTGTTATATTTTTTCAATTAATAAAAAAATTTTTTGAATGATTATGGTGAAGAATACACAACTATGTCATGATATTGTGAGCCATTGATTGTATACCATGTATGGACTGTATGTTTGTGAAGATTTGTCAACAAAAAAAATTTTTTTAAAATATCAATTGGTCATGGATGTGAGGGTCTGTTTCTGGGCTCTCAGTTCAATTCCATTGGTCTATGTGTCTATCCTTGTACCAGTGCTGTGCTGTTTCAGCCACTGTGGCTTTGTAATATGCTTTAAAGCCATATAAAGCCATTCAAGGCTCCAACATTTTTTTCTTCCTTTTCAGGATGTTTTTGGCTATTTGGGCCCCTTTCCAAATAAATGTGATTATTGGCTTTTCAAAAAAAAAAAAAAAAAGAAAAGAAAAATTCCATTTAGAAAAAAAACCAATTTTTATTTTTCAAAGCAATTCTTGCAAAGATCTTACTAATACCCATAATTCTTTTTTTTTTCTGAAGTCCTAAAATCCATGCTTTATCCAAGTCTCAGGAAACATATAGTGACAGTGAGAACAGGGCCTCCAAAGGCTGATCTACAAGGTAGGCCCAGCTAAGGAGCATTGCAGCTACCACCACCCCACACATCAACGGACATAGGCCACATTCTCTTCTGAGCTAGTCTAACGTCACATTCACTTACAGGCTAATGTCACATGCAAGCCAGATTAACTAAAACAGTCACTTGGTCCATACTATGGAGCATACTATTTTTTAATGTATATTAACGGGCTTTTCTCTTTTACAATCACTGTAGACACCCTAAAGTATCCATCTTCCTTGGGAAGTGGGGTAAGGAGATTAGGATAAGCGCAGCTTTAATATAAAGAGAGAAACAATCTCTTGGATCACAGTATAGAATTTTTCAAGTCAGTCAGCATAGAAAATAATCTTGAGAGTCACGCTTTGTATGAGAGAAAGGATTTTCTAAATTCCTCTGTAACAAAAGAAGAGGCAGATCTGGTCAGCTTCACTGTAGATGTTTAGATAGAGGAGGTCAAGATCAAACAAAAGCAGTACAGAAGTCTATTACTTCTTCTGCCAGTAAACTTTGGACAAAGGAAGGAAGACAGGGGAAGGAGAAGCAGTGAAAGAAAAGTATTTTCTGAGATCTCAGAGAGAAGAACCTTTTAGATAAGATGAAAGGAATGTAAGGGGCTTTTTGCCATCTGGGACTCACAGACAAAACCACTGTGCAAGGCAACCCTTTGTACAGCCCCAACAGAGCATATATTGACCAGATACCCTTAGGTTATTTTAGACTGCTGGATGATTCCTGCTGTATCCTGCAAAGGCCCAGAAGTTCCCATGGACAAGAGGACTGAGTAAGCAAGACTGCTGCCTCGGGACATTTTTCAAAATTGAGCACCACATTTCTGAAGCAACAGTGAGCCTTATTCCATCCCTATGTTTATGGAACTTCCACTCAAATTCTAGGCAGAGTAGACCAATCCCTTGGTCTCCATCTTATAACCAAAATAAGGCCCCACAATTTTCCCTATCTAACACCTGTCTCACAACCCAAGCTGTGATAGTAGTTACTGTACAATTAAATCCCTTTTTACATCTTCTAATCACAAATTTCCTTACCCAAAACCCAGCACATACAGTTCATAATTTCAATAGTCTCTATATTTGCTTTTTGTTAAAAGGATAACCTTATTAAAAACTCATTTGTGCTTCTTAACTCAAAGTTCATCACATGTTACATAAGACTTGGAACCATTACTACTAACTGAACTTTTCTAAGACGTGGAGACTGCAAAGGTCTCTTAAGATCAAGGACCTCATCTTATGTATCTTTGGGACACCAGTGGCTAGCTCTGAGTCTGAAACACATTCAGTGTTCTTTAAATATTTACTGATGTGAACAGCTGAGCTTAAGCCTGTTTATAAATTACTGTTTTCTCAAAAATACAGTGGGGACAACCAAAGCAATAGGCTGAGCCCCCAATCTTGGGATTTGTTCATATGAAACTTAACCCCATAAAGGATACGTCAAGCCTACTTAAAATTAGGTCTAAGATTCACCCCCAAGAGAACCTCTTTTGTTGCTCAGATGTGGCCTCTCTCTTTCTCAGCCAACATGACAAACAAACTCACTGCCCTCCCCCTCTGTACGTGGGACATGACTCCCATGGGTGTGGACATTCCTGGCAACGTGGAACAGAAATCCTAGAATGAGCTAGGACTCAGCATCAAGGGATTGAGTAAACCTTCTCGATCAAAAGGGGGAAGAGAGAAATGAGACAAAATAAAGTGTCAATGGCTGAGAGATTCCAAACAGAGTCGAGAGGTTATCCTGGAGGCTATTCTTACACATTAAATAGATATTACCTTTTTAGTTAAGGCATAACAGAGAGGCTGGAGGGAACTGCCTGAAAATGTGAGCTGTGTTCCAGTAGCCATGTTTCTTGAAGATGATTGTATAATGATACAGCTTTCACAATGTGACTGTGTGATTGTGAAAACCTGTGTCTGATGGCTTCTTTTATCTACCTTATGGACAGATGAGTAAAACATATGGGTTAAAAATAAATAAATAATAGAAGGAACAAATGTTAAAATAAATTTAGTAGATAGAAATGCTAGTGATCAATGAAGGGGGTAAGGGGTATGGTATGTATGAATTTTTTTTCTGTTTTCTTTTTATTTCTTTTTCCTAATTGATGCAAATGTTCTAAGAAATGATCATGATGATGAATATACAAGTATGTGATAAAAAAAGAATGTTCATATTGTATGTTGGTTTTATTAATAAAAATTTTTAAAAATATCATGACTTAGGGTGATTCCAATACTAAGTAAAAAGAATGACACTTTTAATAAAGCTTTAAAAAGGGACAGTGAATATTAAATATTAAAATAATGCCTTATAAGGTGCTTTGTAATAATGCACTCTACAAATATGAACATGGTATGCATGCTATAGAAACTGCACACCTTACTTACCCCCATAGAAATAAACACTAATGTGTTAATGAACAAACAGGAAAAACAGCTGAAATATTAAAAATAAAGATCAATGATAATTTCCTTATGAGTAACCCTATCACTTTACCAAAGCAGTTTCAGAGTTGGGTATGTTTTTTTCTTACTTAGAAGTGAACTAAGAATAGATAAAATGTGTTGTCATATTTGATCATTGAAAAAAATATTTTTAAGTCATAATGTGTGAATGTTAAAATATACATTATTTTAAAATAAAAATATGAAAGAAGTTAACGGTGAAAACAAACAAGTTAAAACACTATGTCTTCTAAAGAGTTAAAATAAACTGTAGTCTTTGAGCAGTCACCCTCTAGAACTGTGTCTTCATAAATTTGATTCATTTACGGTGTGTTTTTGATGATGGGCAATTCTTTGTTGAACGTTAAGTGCTCTTTTATATGAATAAATAAAGAAGGCTTTGGTTTAAACTAATACATTATTTTGACAAATGTTTATTGGAAACTCAATTATGGGTTCATAAATCAGAGTTCTTTGTGGTCCATCAGGTGAGTTCACCAATGCCACCAGATGTCACGGTGAATACCAGTGGGGTAATTAAAACACTCCATAGAATGCTGTCCCTTTCATACCACAGTGATAGTAGTCAAAACAGAAAGAAATTGCTTATTATCTTTAACTTACTGAAAATACTTTTGAAAGATGTCATGGCCATAGTTTTTTTAAAAAGCACACTTGTTTTCTATTTACTGTTGGATTAAAATGGCAAGGTTAAGCATGATGCATCCTCTACCAGATGATTTTCAAACATTCTTCCAAATTTAAAGAAAAAATCTATCTTCACTATGTCCTGAAATCTTTTTTTGTCTCCCCTCCTTTGCCCCTTTAAAAATAGCTATTATTTCCTGAAGAAATGAGTCCTATCTATCATAAATGCCCCCCCAGAAAAATATATAATAATAATGCCCAACGTACCTCGGTGTTTGAAAAAGTCTGTATTCAAAAAATATTTTCTTGATTACCAAAATGAAAACAGTTGCCAAGACAATTCTGATAAAACAACAAGCCCATTTTCAATCAAAAACTGAAAAGATCTTTTACCCTAAAGACTTTTTAAAAGCCTCAGAGACATTTCATGAAAACAGACATTTGTATATTATAGCCAAGAATGGGAAATTTCTTTAATATTTGATTGCCTAAATCTAGTGGGAAAAAAAAGATCTGAGTGGTTAGAATGATGGTGTAAAATAAAACCTAAGACTCCTGTCTCATCAATATTGGAAAAATTATTATAATTATCTCTATTTTAAATATTTTGTTGTTTTAAGGCCTTAAGTGACCCACTTTTGCTCCCTAAGTTGGCAAAGCATCTCTTGTTTTATACAGAAAATGGGGCATAGATTACTTTAAGATATTTGAATATATTCTGTGAAGGACATGGAAGTTTTATGCTTTCCTGTACAATAAAGTTCTAAAGGGCTTCCACCACTTTTTGTTTATCCATCTCACAATGGAGCAGTGGAAAGTGAAGGACCCTAGCCAACCACAGACTGCTAGACAGACCTCTACATAATTCATCCCAAAATCCTCATAATGCCAGGTTAAGGGACAGTTGTGAACAGACTACCACAGCATCATCATGTCCTCAGAGAGGGAAAAAAGTTGTTTTACCCACAAGCTTTTTAAAAGCACTCTTAACCATAGACTACCAGGAAAACACATGCCACTCCCTGGAGTAGGATCAATGAAGCAACAGGTACTTACTAAGCCTTATCCTAAGACAGTGCTGAACAGATGCCCTCAGAAATACAAGCTGGTTGATTGATTCAATGCCCCAAAGGCAAATCAGATGCTTTTCTTAGTGGCCTGTAGAATAAAATATTACTTATTCACTTGTCCAAGGGTTCAGAGGAAGTAACAGTACCATACTGTATTGGAAATCTCTGGAAACTGCATGCAAAATCCTCCGAAAGGCACAGAACTATACAATGCCTGATTTATTTGAGTTTATATTCTAGTTAGCAAAACATGCTACCCAGGTACAGAACAAAACCTGTAAGTAAAACCAGTATTTAATCTTAAAGCTACCATGGCTGAGGGGTTATGTTGCCCAGAAAAAAATAAGAGAAATATTTATCAATAAATACTTTCTGAAAACTTTCATATAAATATGCATGCACACATGCACACATGCACACACCTCACATACTCATTTACACTCACATCCAAAGACCAGAAATGAGTTGAAGTTAAGCCTTAATGGTGATCTCATTATTAACTAGCTGTGCTTAGAAATCTCTACTGATTGCATCTGTTATATATCAGGTATAATATGCACTTCACAATATTCTAATGAAAAAACTAAGATGTTACATGCAAATTAATTAAAATTTCCTGTCATGTAATTCCAGATTTCCAAGTTTTTTCATTTCATTATTGCTGTCCAATACACGTGGAAGCAATTTCTTAAAGGTGACATAATGACATAAAACACAAATTCAAAATATATTTCATCCTGGTGGGGAAAGTCGAATATAGAAAATTTCAGGGATAGTTACAATCTACAATACCTAACATATATAGTATGCCACTAATTTTACACAAGAGCCTGGTAAAATAGGTATTATTATTATTATTTATTATATTATTCTCATTCTACATGTATAGAAACTGAGATTTAGAGATGTTAAATAACTCATCAAGGTCACCCTGGCATAATGGCAAGGCTGGAAACCAAACTCAGGTCTCTGGGCTTCAAATCAAAATTTCTACAATACTATAAAAAGCAATTGCTGGTTCAATTCAAGAATTAAGACTCGGAAAGGCATCTATGAATCTAGGCTTTTATTTATTGAAAGGCAATTTTTAAAGAGCAGAAGCAGCAGCAGCAAAGCTAGACTTTAAAATATAACATCCCCTACAAACTACATCTCTTGGTTTTTTCCTATTCATTTCCTATTATCAAAGCAACATATCTAGGAGAAAGGGAATACAAATTCCCTATACTCTATGAGGTTAATATATGCTGTAAATTGAGGTTTAACTGGAATTTAATATTTTTAAATGACTTAGGTCTGACTTTCATAAGCTAAAAGGCATAAGTCTTAAAATAGTATATGTCATTCAATACATGTGAAATTATCTTCATAACAAACTAGAGCTACTATTAAAATGCAGACTCCTTAGAAAACCACAAACAGTTCATGTCAACAGCAAAATATATGTGCACAAATGCACAAAGGTATATCTGCAAATGCCCATCTAGAAAAGTCCAACTTAACATGATCACGAAGTGAGGCATCAACCAGAATCTTTGACCCCCACAATCATAAGGACAAGCCTTGATTTACAGTACAGTTTGGTACAAGCCTCGAAATATTGTGCAGGAAATTAATTTTTGGCCTTGGTGTTCTCATGATGTTTAGCGATACTGTGGTTACTGTAGTCAGTACCATAAACCAGGGAACCTAAGAAGCAGCACAT
Organism: Myrmecophaga tridactyla; assembly: GCA_004026745.1. NCBI lineage: Eukaryota > Metazoa > Chordata > Mammalia > Pilosa > Myrmecophagidae > Myrmecophaga > Myrmecophaga tridactyla. The sequence goes on along the minus strand of PVIY010048099.1, from coordinate 10,317 downwards.
CCAATTTGTCTATGGTTCCATTGCCCTCTAGTGGCTATTGTGTAACTAGTAATTAAGTATTGCTGGCCTCCAAAAGTCACCAATAGTTCTCAAACGGGACTGGGAAACATTAGCAAGACATGTACATTTTTGAGACCCAGCTCCGATTTACTGAACAGAAATTTGGGGTGGGGGGTGGGGGGATGTGCACAATCTGTTTAATGGGGCCCTCCAGGTAATTCTGATGCACACTAAAGTTTGAGAATCACTAATATAAGGGAAGTATACTATTATTATTTGAAGTAGGTATGAAAGTATATGGGTACATATGAGCTCTTTTATAAGAGTATTGCTTATAATTATTCCTCTGCTTTTTCAAAATTTCAAAAGATCTTTTATATAACCAGTAATCTAGAAAACGTTTATGATTCAGTTAGGGATTTAAATAGTATAAAGCTATGACTGAACAATACAGAAAATTATGGAATAAAATGAATTAAAGAAAATTCAATAGATATTAAAATTTCATTTCAAGAGCTTCCTAACTATAGCCAAAACATCTACAGGATATGCCCATTTATGTCTCAACTATAAAATCAATGGGAAAATGTTGAGCGGAATGAATATTCAATGAAGATTTGTGCGGGACTTTTTATATCCAAGCTCTTTAACAGGTGTACGTTCTACCCGTTTTTCCCCATTATAAAAAATGCTATTTTTCATTACATATATATTTTAAATTTATTGCATGTAAGAAGACATTCAGTCACTTTCACAAGAAAAGAAGACTGAGAGGCAAGAGGTCCAGACACTGAAGGGCAATTTGCTTTTATTTATTAGCTTTAATCAGTTCTCTTCCCACTTCCTTGTTCAAGGCTTTCTCCTACCATCCCTTCTCTCCAGGGTGATGCCTGGTGGTAAATATTGCATTTCAGTGGGTCAGTTGACTCCACCCTTCTCCATAGATGATTCATTCAGGTGGGGATCATTTCGCCCCCAGGTGCTATTTATTGCTTTTCTCAGAAATATCTTCCTCCTTGAGACCTGACTGCTTCTGGGAATTGTCCTTTGCTCAGCCAAACCAACTACCACCCTAATTCTAACACTACCTCATTTCCTCCTCAGTGACTTTCAAATCCCCTTAATCTTAAGGGAATTTGGGTCTATGGTCCATCTCATGTAATTGCTTCAAGCTGTCAGTGGATCATAGGCCGTATTTGTGAGAGCATAGAAGTATCTGGCTGTGTATTGAGGATGGTTGGTTGAGCATGGGGAACAGAAGTATTGCCTCTGGCAAGAAAGAAGTTTGTTGTGAAAGGATTTTAATCTGGAAGAAATAAACTGGGTGAGAAATTGTGTGCACACTTTGAACAGAAGCAGGGGCAAGATGGAGCTCAGGGTATTTTCTAGAGTTTTTAGGAACATTGTTGGTTGGGGGCTTGGCAAAAGGTGGCAGTTTGCAATATCTGGCTGAAATTTACATAATAAAACTTCTAGAGTGATTTCTCAACTCTATTTGAAATTTTCTAGCCACTGAAATTTTATTTTCAAGGTCCGGGCTCATTTTTGGTAATGATGTCTCATGTTGATAGGGAGACTTTCACCCCTGGAAATCATGTCCCATATAAGGGGGGAGGTAGTGAGTTTATTTGTAACAATTCACCCATGCAAATTTAGCTAACAGAAGCATAGAAAATCCTTTTCAATTACTATAATACTTTTAAACACTTTTATGTAATATTTTAACTATTTTAGCACCTCACTTTAATAAGGTGAAAAAAATCTTTGTAACAGTTTTCCTTAAGACTTTTTTCTGCTAAAAGATGATAAGGTCAGCATAAATATTTAGACAGAGTACTCAGATGGTTAAGAGAGCAGCATTGACTATGACATAATTTATTTTCATAAACTCTATTAATTTTTATAATTACTTGAGCTTATAGTCAGTAGTGTCTATAAAATTCACTTTCTCAAACCTTCTGCAACTTTCCATAGCCATTCAGGGTCTGTAGTCAGTAATGACCTCAAAATTCACTTCCTGAACCCCTCCACAACTTTCTGTATCCATACAGGGCTTGACTACAAACAAAATTCAGTTTCTTAAACTGCCACAACTTTCTATATCCATCTTGTAGTCAACAATGACTACAAACAAAATTCAGTTTCTTAAACTGCCACAACTTTCTATATCCATCTTGTAGTCAACAATGACTACCAACAAAATTCACTTTCACAAGCTTTCTATAATTTTCCATATTCATTCAGTGAGCAATGATGTCAATAAACAAAATTCACTTTAATATTAGGAATATGTTAGTTCACAAAATTAACATTTGCATGACTGTACTTTGAGGTGGTTGGAGATCAGTAAGGTCTGCTGCTAAAACATTCTTAAAGATATGGGAACTATTTTTGAAACCCTTGGGGTAGCACTGTCGAAGTGAGCAGGCTGAGAACTCTATCCTTAAGTCCCTGCCATTTAAAAGCAAATAGGTATTATGATAAAAAAAGAACGTTTAAAAAAATAAAAAATACTTATTCCTTCTAGCCTCTAATGTTCTGGAGCAGCTAGAAGGAAAAATCTGAGATGATGGCATCATACTCCATGACAAATTCTGGGATCTGTCCTGTAATTACTTGTTGAAGAGTGCTTTGAAAACTATTGCTTTTTTTCTTTCTTTGCTTTATATACATGTTTTATCATACAATTTTTAAAAAGTTTTAAAAAAAGCAGATAGGTATTGAGAATCAGGGTGAAAAGGGATACAAAATGTGTGTGTTTGTTTGTTTTATGGGAACAACTAAATCAATAGGCTGAGCCCTCAATCTTGGGGTTTGCCCCTATGAAACTTATCCCTGCAAAGGAGAGACTAAACCTCCTAAAAATTAGGCCTAAGAGTCACCCCAGAGAACCTCTTTTGTTGCTTATATGTGTCCTTTCTCTCTCTAGGCTGACATGGCAAGTGAACTCACTGCTCTCCCCCTCTACGTGGGACATGACTCCCAGGGGTATAAACCTCCCTGGAAACATGGGACAGAAGTCCTGGGGTGAGCCAGGACTCAGGATCAAGGGATTGAGAAAACCTTCTTGACCAAAAGGGGGAAGAGAGAAATGAGACAAAATAAAGTGTCAGTGGCTGAGAAATTTCAAACAGAGTTGAAAGGTTATCCTGGAGGTTATTCTTATACATTATATAGAGATTCCTTTTTAGTTTATGGTACATTGGAGTGGCTGGAGGGAAGTGCCTGAAACTGTAGAGCTATGTTCCAGTAGCCATGTTTCTGGATGATGACTGTCTAATAATATAGCTTTTATAATGTGACTGTGTGATTGTGAAAACCTTATGTCTGATGCTCCTTTTACTTAGGGTATGAACAGATGAGTAAAAAATATGTATAAAAGTAAATAACAGGTGAAAAAAGGTTAAAATAAATAGAATAGATTGAAATACTTGTGGTCAAGGAGAGGGAGGGGTAAAGAATATGGTATGTATGAGCTGTTTCTTTTTTCTTTTTTATTTCTTTTGCCAGAGTGATGCAAATATTCAAAAAAATAATCATGGTGATGAATACACAACTCTGGGATGATATTGTGAACACTGGTTGTACACAATGTATAGAATATCAAGAATGTTTTATGTTTATTTGGTAAAGTTTGACAATAAAAATATTTTTTAAAAAAACAACAATGAAAGCCCCTAGCACCCAGATCTTATTATCTGATATCATTCTCCAACAAAAGGAGCCAATGCTCCTTGGAGAAATGTCTGTTGCTAAGACTGGGTCAGGAAATATACATAATGAGCTTGGACCCCTTTGTAGTGCCAGTAAGTAAGGATATGCCCCCTGCCTCTGCCAAAAAAAAATCCACAATAATGAAGATAGGTCAAAGGGGCATAGGAGCCAGCTGAAAGAATTGCCAATGGCCAAAGTTGAAATAATTTGAGAATGAAATAAATAAGGTAGTACTGGATTATAACCCAAAGAATAAAATAAATATCACTGAATTTTACTGATATAAATAAATGATTGAACAAATAAATAAGTGGGGGAGATGAGACAACTCTCCAAAGCAAAACACTTCTAAATAACTTATACAGACATGTCACCCTCAATGGAGCCTACCACCATCTCTTAAGAATAGACTGTACATTTGACTTTCCTTCAAAAAAGGAAAAAGAGTAATTTTACAGGGGAAACCTGACAAACACTCCCTCAGCCAGATGATCAAAGTCAACATCAGTGTGGATAAATCATGCTGATAATATGTACCTTGATGTGATGTGACAAGAATGACACTTTACTTCTGTAGTCTTCCTTCAAAACCTCTATCCCCATAGCCTTTTTAAAATTTATTTATTAATTAAAAAACAAAGAAACAAAATAAAACAACATACATAATCAGTAATTCACATCATCAGTTGCATATTCATCATTTCTTAGAACATTTGTATTAATTCAGAAAAAGAAATAAAAAGACAATAGAAAAAGAAATAAAACGAACAGAGGAAAGAAAAAAAAAAAAGATTATACCTACCATACCCCTTTCCCCTTGCTTTCACTGATCACTAGCATTTAAACTAAATTTATTTTAGCATTTGTTCCCCCTATTATTTATTTTTATTCCATATGTTCTACTCGTCTGTTGACAAGGTAGATAAAAGGAGCCTCATACACAAGGTTTTCACAATCACACAGTCACATTGTGACAGCTGTATCATTATTCAATCATCCTCAATAAACATGGCTACTGGAACACAGCTCTACATCTTCAGGCAGTTCCCTCCAGCCTCTCCATTACATCTTGAATAACAAGGTGATATCTATTTAATGCGTAAGAATAACCTCCAGGATAACCTCTTGACTCTGTTTGGAATCTCTCAGCCATTGACACTTTGTCTCATTTCCCTCTTCCCCCTTTTGGTCAAGAAGGTTTTCTCAATCCCTTGATGCTAAGTCTCAGCTCATTCTAGGGTTTTTCTCAATCCCTTGATGCTGAGTCTCTGTTCATTCCAAGAGGCATTGATCAAGTAGTGGCCTCAAGGCAAGCAAGAGGGTAAATACTAAGGTGGCCTCCAGAGAGTGAAGAAGATCCCTCCCTAGAAGGGGGATGGGGCATCCAGGGACAATGAGAAATTGAAGGAACATTAAAATGTGTCTAAGCTTACAAAGCAAAGGTGCAGTGAAGGTAGTACTTTGGGTTTTCCATCAATTCCCATGACTAGACAAGTCCAAGTAGAGGTAGCCCCAAAGTGACAGTTCAGAACAGAGTAAGTGGCTCCATTTAATTAAGAAATTAATAGTCTTACCTACCACACCGAGTGACACCCAAGGCTCCTCTTAATTGAGTCAGATGTGAAGTTAGCAGAGCCACACGTGGCCTCGGGGACCCTCAGTCTTCTTCACTTGCCATGATCAGGGTTCAAGGGACTGTCCTGCCCTCCCTTCAGGAGACAAGGCAGTTCCTAGCCTGGGAACTCTGTTGGTGGCGCCTGGGGCAAGGCTCTGGTGGGTCCCGAAGTCAAGGGTTGTCTCAAGGTTTTTGGCACTCTCTCTGCCAGTGGTCCTCTGACCCACAGCTGAGGCAAAGACCTTGAGCTTGGAGCCACTATTCAGGTGACCTCAAGGCAACAGGGCACCTTTAGCAGTGACTGCAATAAATTGAGCCTATTCTTTGGTCTTCTGCCTGCCTTTCTCTGCCTTTTCCTCCTCATCACCTTGACCTGATTATTAAAAGACAGCTTAGTGGGCCCATGGAGAGTTTTTGGGCAAAGTTGGCTGATGAAATGGATGTCCAGCAAAAATTTACCTTCCCAGGAGTCCGGGCTGACATTGGTATACTTTTAAGAGCTTCTAACTTCCCCTGAAATAGAGTTACGTTTTCCTTTTTCTTCTGAGTGACCTCCCTTAGCTTATTATAATTAACTGGCTTGGTTTACATTTTTCATGCCTTTTTCTTTTTTTTTTTTTTTTCCACATGGGCAGGGACCGGCAACCAAACCTGGGTTTCCGGCATGGCAAGCAAGAACTCTGCCTGTTGAGCCACCATGGCCTGTCCCATTTTTCATACCTTTTAGCAAACAATTTTTAAAAGGGAATCATTAAGAAGATGTTTCCTCTAATAGAAATTGAGACATGGGCATAACCCAAGCAACAAGTCCTTTCAGCTCCTTGTCTTGAAAGAGATAAAAATCTGGGCATAGGGAATTTCTGACTACTTTCCCTGTCTTTCACAGACTGAAGGATTGTTTGGCAATTGAGAAACCCATTGGAGGGCTATGTTTATCCCCATCTTTTAGCTTGTGCTGACTGTTGGCATTTCCCATTTTCTCTGGAAAAGGAAATAGTAGAGCCTCACCAGCATTAGTGTAACCATGTGGCATACCAGTGCATGTCAGAGCGGGATATTTCCCTCTCTGCCTGCCCAATCTCTTGGGAACATGGGGAGTACAGTCACTGAGCATCCCTGGGACAACTTTACTGAGAGTTCCCTGGACCTACAGGGGACCTTCCCAGGCCTTCCCAGAAGAATTCCTGGGCAATGCTTCAAGGAGTCCTTCCTCTCCACTAGCCCAATCTCTTGGGAACACGGGGAGAAAAGTTTCTAGGTGTGCCCAGGATGTTTCTTCCTGGGAGATGTCTAGACCTATGCTCCTGAGATGGGGGTACTCACCCCACCTGATAGAAGTCTAGGACAACACTCCCTTCTGTTTCCTGAGGGCTAAAAAGCTAGCATGCTCTAGAAGAAGGGGAGCTTTTATTTGGCCACAATGGGTCTGAATAGAGAATAAGCAATCAAGACCTGAAAGGGAGACACTCCCACTGGCAAATACCCAAATCCCATGGGCCTAAACTAGCAGTGACTCCCTAGAATGTTAAAGAGAAAACTTTGTTTGGTATGAGAATCCTTAGCCCAGAATCCTGTGTTACAAAAGATGGAATGTCTCAAAAGGCATTAAAAAAAAAAAAACAGAAAGAAAGGAGATTCTCATGGACGTAGAGGAGAGGTCCACTGTTGAAGAGATGAAATGAAGAACAGATTCAGCAGGAGGAAGGGTCTGGTCCTCAGAGTAGAGGAAAAGAGAGAGTGTGGGGGAGTCTTGGAGAACCAAGAAGAGAGAGAGAGCAAGAGAGAGGGGAACTTGATTTAGCTTCCATTGGACTCCTTTTTAATACAGGTAGAAGCCCCCAGTCAGGCCCCAAGGGTAGTATCACCCTTGGACTTCCTAGGATCTGCATGGCATGCAGATAGGCTCCTGCCACCTCCAAGGAGAAAAGTTCAGAGTGGACCAAGTTTATGTCCTGGGGAGCTGGATCACAGCCCCTAGATTCCTAGAGACACGGGTTGCATGAGGACATAGGGGAGAATAGCAATGAGCCAAACAAGAAGAAAAGGTGAAAGCATGAAGCCAAGCCTTTGGAACAGAAAAACAAAAGAAGCTCAGTTTACTAATGACTTTGTAGAACTGAAAAAAAAAGATCTCTGGAAGAAAAGGAAATGTCTTCAGATAGAGTATGGTGGTGAAGTCATGTCTATACACTTAGGCTGGATTGTATGATGTGTGGATAAAACTATTTAAAATGAAAAAAAAACACTACAAATACAAATAAGTTCTTGCATGAACTATTTTAAAGGTACGAATCTTGTACAAAGAGTGTTTCATTTCGGAGTACGGGGGAAAACTACTATTGCATGATATGGGCTATGTTTAACAGAAAAACATCAACAGTACCACAGCAATACCAGGGATAAATGATGGGAGGAGGGACAAGAGTTAAGGGGAGGTTTGGATTTTCTATTTAATGAGGGTGTGTTTATTGGTTATCTTTCTCTTGGAACAATGAAATTATCTAAAATTGAGACTGTTGATGGACATTTGACTTTGGACATTATACATGATGCCCAATGGATGGAGATGGCTGACTGAGAAGTAGATCAGTGAACAATAGTGTATACACATAATCAAATATTGTGCTGCTACAAAAGGAATGAAGTTGTGAGGCATGCAGTGTTGTCAATGAACTTGTGGGACATTTAGAGTGGTAAAATAAACTAGAAACAAAAGAGCAAATATTGTACGGTCTCATTTAGAAAATACTTATAAGAAAACTGGGACCTAGATTATAAGCTCTCATAGCAGTCACATTTAGCCCAGAGAAGTAATTGTTATTTCTGGATTTTGGAGGCTACTTTATATAAGCTGGTGTGTTAGTCTGCAAGCTGCCAGAATGCAGTATACCAGAAATGGAATGGCTTTTCAAAAGGCAAATTTAATAAGTTACAAGTTTATAGTTCTAAGGAAGTGAAAGTGTCCAAATTAAGGCACCAACAAGAGGTTATCTTCACTCGGGAAAGGTCGATGGGTCAGGAACACCTCTGTCAGCTGGGGAGACACACGGCTGGCATCTGATGATCCCTTGCTCCTGGGTACCGTTGCTTTCAGCCTGAGTTCTTGTGAGGATTCCTCACTTTACTTCTCCAGGGCTGGCTTTCATCTCTTGGCTTCCCTTGGCTCTCTCAAGGTTCTGGCTTGCTTAACATCTCATGGCAACATCTGCTGGGCTCCAAACATCTCCAAACATCTGTGTCTCTGTTCTCCATGTGTCTGCACCTGTGTCAGCTCTGCTGTTAAGTTTCTATCAGCTCTGAGCCTTCTGCCGTTTCTGGCTCTCTCCAAAATGTTTCCTCTTTTAAAGGATTCCAATAAACTAATCAAGACCCACTTGGAATGGGTGGAATCACATCTCCATTTACTCAAGGGTCACACCCACAATTGGAGTGACACATCTAATCAAAAGTTTCCAACCTACAGCACTGAATTACAATTAAAAGAAACATCTGCTTCCACAAAATTGGATCAGGATTAAAACATAGCTTTTGGGGGTACATAATATTTTCAACCCGGCACACCTAGTATTTAGAGATAAAACAAAGCCAATTATGTGGGGATTAAGGTAACTCAGAATACATATGTAAGGAAGATGTCTGCATTTTTAAACTTCACCTACCATATGAGACCAAAAGAATGAAAGGTTTATTTTGTCCAGAACCTAAATTTTCTGTAGCACATAATCTAACTCAACCTGTCTGGATAGATCATTTAAACAATACAAACACAGTGAGCCCAGAAAAAGAATGAAGGCCTTTAATCCTGTATAGCTTAATTAATGCCTGGATACATGCCAGAGAATATTAAGCAAATAATCAAAAAATATTGGCAAAGTCCCTTGAGGGAATATGAAACTATTCAACTTTACCAATAGGGAAATCCCTGACACTGTGTCAAACATTAGGGAGACCCAAATTAATAAGCTAAGACCTTAATCTTGAGGCTTGCTCTTGTGAAGCTTATGTATGCAGCAGAGAAGTTTAGCCTACCTATAGGAATGCCTAAGAATTACTTCTAGACCACTTTTGTAGCTCAGATGTGGCCTCTCTCTCTCTAAACCCAACTCTGCAGTTTAAAACCAGTGAATTATACACTTTAACTGGGCAATTGTATGGTATGTAAATTTTATCTCAATATATGTTTTTAAAAAAGAACAGAAAGAAGGGATCTCTGCAAGAAAAAATTCTGAACACACCTACTTCAATCCTTTGCTCCTTTGTTCAAGCCAAAAATAACCTGTTTCACCAGCTCCAGCACAGAACTGGTTTCAATTTAGCTCAAAAAGCAATTCTCTAGAGGACTAAAGTGTTAAGTGCTGCCTGACTTTAGAAGGGGGCAAGGTGGTGTGATGCTGTAAAAACAAAAGCAGAAAACATTAAATCTACAGTTAGAAAATTAGATTCAACCTCCAGATGGGTCCCTGGATCAAATAAGTCCTGAAATGCAGAGGGACCAGCCTCTCCAGATCATCTAATCATTCCATCTCCCTATCCCGTATTATCAACAGCCCCTTCCAGCATGAAAAACTTAGAATAGAAATAGCCCAAATACCCCTAAAGAATAGGAGAAAGATCAAAGGTAATGGTGGCATTATACAGAGAAGGTAGGGTTTAACAAATGAGTATGATTGCTGAATCATTACATTAACATTTCTTACAGCCTCCAGGACCTTAGAGCAGCTAGAAGTAAAAACCTAAAATTGTGGGATTTAACCCATACCAAACTCTGAAATCTGTTCTACAACTAACTTGTGATGTACTCTGAAATTTATTGCTTTTGTGTATATAAGTTATTTTTCACAAGAAGGAGGAACAGAGAAGACAGAATCTAACAAATGAGTAAGACTGCTAAATCATTATATTGATATTTCTTTTAGTCTCTAGCATCTTTGAGCAGCTAGAAGAAAAAAGAAAAAAATCGTGGAATTGTAACCCAAACCAAACTTTAA
>PVIY010048097.1:0-17473 GCA_004026745.1 Myrmecophaga tridactyla | reverse complement strand
TTTTTTTGTGAAAAATAACATATATACAAAAAAGCAGTAAATTTCAAAGCACAGTGCCACAATTAGTTGTAGAACATATTTCAGAGTTTGACATGAGTTACAATTCCACAATTTTAGATTTTTACTTCTAGTTGCTCTAAGATACTGGAGACTAAAAGAGATATCAATTTAAATAATTCAGCAATCGTATTCATCTCTCTGTATAGCTCCATCATCACCTTTGATCTTTCCATCTCTCCCTTTAGGGGTGTTTGGGCTATGGCCATTCTAACTTTTTCATGTTGGGAGGATCTGTCAGTAACACGGAGTAGGGAGATGAAACTATCTAATGTTCTGGGCAGGCTGGGCCCTCTAGGTTTCAGGACTTACCTGGTCCAGGGGCCCATCTGGAGGTTGTAGTTTTCTGGAAAGTTGCTCTAGTGCAACCCAATTGGGGAATCTTATATATTGCCCTAAGTGTTCTTTAGGATTGGCTGGAATGGTCCTGGCTGGGGTTTGGCAGGTTATAATAGGTAGCAAAGTCTAACTGAAGCTTGCATAAAAGCAACCTCCAGAGTAGTCTCTGACTCTATTTGAACTCTCTCTGCCACTGATATTTTTTAGTTACACTTCTTTTTCCCCTTCTGGTCCGGATGGACTTGTTGATCCCATGTTGCCAGAACCAGATTCATCCCTGGGAGTCCTTCACTCTTTTATTAATTTGGTAGTTCTACTATGTGTTTTTTCTTATAATGGTTACCTTTCTATTTTTAGTCATATTAAACTTATGTTCTTTATTGATATAAAAAGCAAAATTAGACTTTTACATGTTTTAGTCTCGCTTTTCCTACTCCCACTAAAATGAACTCTGGAATATCGTTTTACTTCCCCACTTCATGAGCTCTCTACCTCACAATAGTAAGGGTTTCTTAAAAATGAATTACAATGCAGTTCAAGGCTACAAATAGCTTTGTCCTCACAGAAGCCTCTTCTGTGTCAAGGGTCTTGCTTTCAATTCTCAATTACATTACCATAATCTATTTAGAATTAAGTATGCATCTTAATAGATGTGTTACCAGTTTTAATTTATCATCTCTTAATTTTTGGTTTTATTTGATATTCATTTGCCTTGAGTATTTCTAGAATAATTTCCTTAATAACTGTCACGAGTCACATGGTGGGACCACTGTTGTTTTAGTCTATCTAACACCCTTTTATCCTTCTATTTACACAATTCCTCTTTCCTGTGATGAATCCATTAAATCAATTTACGTAAGACTGATTCTATCTCCTTTCACCTCCCCAGGAAAAGGAATAGGACCCAAATCCTGGGTTCCTTCTGCTAAAATCATCAAGGAGAATCCCTTTTCTCTGTTGCTATGTGGAGAGAGTTCAAACAAAGAGATGATGAAACAGAGACCTAATAACATCACTGAGACCCTAGATCCATGTCTGTCGTCCATCTGTGGACAAGGAAGTACGATAGTTGGGTTTCTGGAAGTTCCAGCCAAAAGTTGAGTTAATACAGGTAGTATACCATTTTAATCAACAAATGTCTAAGAATCTCTTTTTTGTACTCCCTAACATTCTAATAGCATAGGATTCTTGGGTTAATCCTTTTTAAAATAAATTGCCTGTAAATATTATTCTTTTGGCTACTAGATATTGCAAATGAGAACTCCTACTTCAATCTAACTTTCTTTTGCCATTCCTTCTAGATATTATTGTCCAAATTCTTATTGTCTTCTATCTTCACAAAATTTGCCAGGATTTTTGTCATTGTCATGCAGAATTTTGTTTCAATTTGAATCTATCAATAAGTGTATAATGATATTTTCATTTCCATGATGAACTTTTAATAATGTTAGTATTAAACATTTTTATTGTATAATATAACGTATATACAAAGCAAAGAAAGAAAAAACACTAATTTTCAAAGCGTACTTCAACAAGTAGTTACAGAACATATCCTAGAGTTTGTCATGGGCTACCATTCCATCTCTTAGATTTTTCCTTCTAGTTGCTTCAAAACACTGGAGGCTAGAAGAAGCATTAATATAGTGACTCAGCAGTCATACTAGTTCGCTAAGTCTTATTTTCTGTTATACCTCCTCCTTCTCCCAATCTATAGGGATCTTAGGCAATGCTCATTCTGACTTCTTCATGTTGAAAAGGGTGTCCACACTGGAGAATAGGGGGATGTAATTAACTGATAATCCTGGAGAGGCTGTCCCTCTGAGTTTCAGGGTTTATCTGACCCAGGAACCCTCAAGGAATTATAGGTTCCTGGGAGGCAAGCCTAGCACATGAAACCTTTAGAGAGTCTGAGTTTGAGCCCTAGGTGTTCTTAATAGCCAACAGGAGTGATGTTGGTGGGGTTTAGCAAACCATAGCAATTAGCATTATCTAACTGAAGCTTGCCTAAAAGCAGCCTCCAAAATAACCTCTTGATTCCATGTGATCTCTTTTGCTACTGATGCCTTATTTTATTACACTTCTTTTCCTGCTTTTGGTCAGGAAGACATTGCCAATCTCACAAAGCCAGGAGCAGATTCATCCCGGGAGTCACGTTCCACATTGTCAGGGAGATTTTTCACCACTGGACGGCTTGTACCATTCAAGGGAGATGACAATGATTTTCTTTGCAGAGTTGGGCTCAGAGAGAAAGAGGCCACATCTGAGCAACAAAAAGCCTCCCTAGAAGCAACCCTTAGACCTTGTTATGGGTAGTCTCAGGAACAACTAACTGGGGTGGGGGGAAGGACAAGTGATAAGGGGTAGTTTTGATTCAGTTGTTGGTGACATTGTGTTTGCCAGTTCTTTGTCATTACAGACCAATGAAAATTGTTTAAAGTTGAGAGTGCTGCTGTACAACCAAATGAAGATACTTTAAGACATGGCTTGTTTATTTTGAACATTATCCATGATGCCCAGTAGATGGAGGGAGCTAAAGGATACAACACCTGAGAAGCACAACGGTGAAAGTGATATATTTATATGATGGAATTTGGTGGGGCTACAAAAAGAAGGGATGTCAATGGGCACACAATGGACTGAAAAAACCTTGGGGACAATGTGTTGTGCAAAATAAGCCAGAAGCAAAAGAATGAATACACTGAAGTCTCTCTCAGAAAATATTTATAAGTAAATGGGAGCCTAGATTGGGGGCTCTCATAGCAGCTGCATTTGGTCTGGAGTTGTAGATATATTTCTGGATTCTGAGACACTGAGCTATACGTGTATCAGCTGGCATTTCCCTGGAACTTCAAGTTGTGACACCTGGGACCCATAAATGGAGCACTGCAGCCCTAAAAGTTAGCACAGCTATATATAATAACAGTTAAAGTAACTGAAAGAGATCAGGCCTCAATTAGAGTTAAAATAAAGACAATATGGTTGGTTCTAAGGTAAATTAGGATGTAGGGTAAAAGATGATATGGTATGTACTCTAGACCTTTAGCTACGGTATGAGATCAAAAACAGAGAGGTTTATTATGTCTAAACATTCTGTAACACATAATCCAAATCATCCTGTCTGGATGGCTCATTTAAACAACCCAAACTCCTGGAGTATAGAACAGGAAAGAGATCCTGTAATTTTGTATAGCTTAATATAATATGAGGACACATCTCAGACTATGGTGGGCTGATAATTTAAAAAAGTAATGGTAAAATTCCCTTGAGGACCTGAAGGGGAAAAAAGAAGTGTCTGTAAGCGAAGCTTTGATAGCTTTAGAGGATCCTGCCTTTCATTTTCTCCAGGAGATCCTCATATTGCAGTAGATGGCACTGAGGGACGCCCAGGCTTTCTATAGTGTTAACCAGTTTCACTTCAAACTCCATTTTGCTTGCATTGAAGATCCGAGTAATAAACATGTCAGTAAAAGACGGCATCTGGACAGGAACTTGCAACTAAATGGAAGGTTGGAAGCCTGGGAAGGAATTGTTTTTATAAAGCTTCCATCAGCTTGACCCATTGCACACTAAATCATATGAGATAGTAATAACAATTTCCTATTTTAATAAGCTTATTTGCACGTCCATAACTTCTTGTTTAAAAGTTCAGATGTGAAATTCGGCAAGCCTGCAAATGTATGTTAGCGTTCAAGTCCCTAATATTTTCATAGTATATGTATAACAATCTCAGTTTTTCAGGATTTCAGCATGAAAAGTACATTTGCAAAAAACTGAAACTCAGTAACCTTCATATAATAAATTTTACCTATTTATCCAACTTTATCTCCTGTTGCTGCTTTTATACAAACACCAGCCTCCGATAAATTGAGTGTCATTGTTAGTTTATATACTTCCTTTATTCATTATTTATTGAATATCTTCTTTGTACTAGATACTGTTCTTAACTTTATATATATTATTTCATTTAATCCTCAAAATAACTCTTCGAATTAGGTAGTGTTATCTCCATTTTACAGATGAGAAAATTGAGGCCCAGAGAGGTAAGAAATTTATTAGCAGAGTTCTTTCTCTCTCTCTCCCAGGAACTGAACCCACATCCACAGGCTCTGGCCTATGGAAACTACTTTTGGATAGAAGCTTGCCTCCTTCTTCGCTACTGTTTGGGACCAGTAATAGATATATGACCCAAGCTGAGCCAATCAGATGCTTTCTCTTAGAAATTTGGAATTGGAATTCAGAGACAGCCAATCTCTGCTTCCGACTGGAACATACAAACTTGAGAGCCTTGGGGAGGCAGAGCCAATAATGTGGTTGGAAAACCACAGGAAGTAGTGAAAAGAAAGATGAAACTGTGGCAAAGAGAGAAGCAGACATGAGAAACAGAGTTGTGACAATCTTTCAGCTCCTAATTTCTGTCTGATCTGAGCTATAGCTATACTCCTACTACTAAGTTCCACAAGATACTCCTAAATCCTTAAAATAAATTCTATTTTTTAGCATAAACTAGCTCATTTGTCTCTGTTACCTGTAATTTAAAAGTCAATTAAGACCATTAGTATATAAGAAAATCAGAACTTGAACCCAGATGCAATTCCAAGCTACATTTGTAGACACTACATTATATTGCTTCCAAATAAGGAACTGCTCATGGATGGTGTGCTAATTCTGGGTGAAGATACAAGATTGTGTTAATGACCACATCATTAATTAATTTCAAGGGGAAAGGAGTTGTTTCGGTTTACTAAAGCTGCTAGAATGCAATATCCAGAAATGGATTGGCTTTTTAAAAAACATTTTTATTATTAAATATAACCTATATACACAGGGAAAAAAGCAGTGATTTTCAAAGCACACTTCAATAAGTAGATACAAAACAGATTTTAGAGTTTGTTATGAGTTACCATTCCACTATTTCAGATTTTTCCTTATAGCTGCTCCAAAACACTGTAGGTTAGGAGAAATATATTTTTTCTTTTTTTGTGAAAAATAATATATATGCTAAAAAACAATAAGTTGCAAAGCAACAATTAGTTGTAGAACAGATTTCAGAGTTTGGTATGGGTTCCAATTCCACAATGTTAGATTTTTGCTTTTAGCTGCTCTAAGATACTGGAGACCAAAAGAAATATTAATATAATGATTCAGCAGTCATTTTCATTTGTTAAATTGTACCTTCTTTGTGTAACTCCACTATCACCTTTGATCTTTCTCCCGCTCTTCAGGGATATTTGGGCTATGCCCATTCTAACTTTTTCATGTTGGAAATGGCTGTTGATAATATGGGATAGGGGGGTGGAACTAGGTGATGTTCTGGAGAGGCTGGCCTCTTTGCTTTTCAGGACTTATCTAGTCCAGGGACCCATCTGGAGGTTTTAGGTTTCTGGAATGTTACCCTAGAGCATGGGACCTTTGTAGAATCTTATAAACAATGCCCTAGGTGTTCTTTAGGATCGGCTGGAATGGTTTTAGTTGGGGTATGGCCGGTTATGGTGGGTAGTAATGTGTAACTGAAGCATGTGTAAGAGTGACTTCCATAGTAGCCTCCTGACTCTGTTTGAACCCTCTCAGCCACTGATGGATTGGCTTTTATAAAGGGGATTTATTAAGTTACACTTTACAGTTCTAAGGCCATGAAAATGTCCAAATTAAGGCACGAACAAGAGGATACCTTCTCAGAGGAAAATCTGCTGGCATCTGGGGTCTCTCTGTCACATGGCAACATCTGCTGTCCTTCTCTCCTGGCTTCTGGTTTCAAACCTCTCTCTCAGCTCTTATGGGTCCTTCTGGCTTTTCCCTGGGGCATTTTTCTTTCTGCATCTCCAAACATCTGTGTCTGAGTTTTCTCCAAAATATCTCCCTCTTAAAAGATGCAATAAGCTGATTAAGACCCACACTGAATGTGTGTGTCACATCTCCAATCAAGAGGTCCCACCTATAATAGGTCAGCCACCACAAGCTTGGATTAGAAGAACATGGTTTTTCTGGGGTACATAAAAGTTTCAAACCAGCATGGAGCTATTTTACCAATTTATACACAGCCACTCCTATATAAATTTAAAGAAGTGAAATAATTGAATGGGTTTTGGTGGTGAGCTCACTGGTTCTTCATGAACTCTGCTGCATCAGCAGCCCTACTGTATTCATCATCAACATCATGCTCAGCTATCTAGGCTATACTGGACCATATATCCTGGAATATTTTGTGAATTACATACCTGGTTTTACATCATTAATGTAGAAGAACTTCAGGGACTATGGAAAACATGACAGTGTGTTCATTAAATCTATTTCTTCTTTCTCTTGGACACAGTACTTTATCCTAGGTACCCTTGAAATTAATGTGACTATGTGAAAAAGGCTTGAATATATCAGAAATGATCTAAGCTAACTCAGACCTGTCTTATAAAAGCACACAATTTTTATCCACCATGCTCTTTTCCCAAAGTTAGTGATCTTGGAAGTCACACATTGAAGAGGTGGAGCTCCATGATGGAAGGAGGCTGGGTCTCCGAATTACCACTCAGAGCAGAACCAATCACTAAGCAGAACACCCATGTGAACTTTAAGTGAGAAAGAAATACTTTCCTATTTTGCTAAGCCATTAATATTTTGGAGTTTATGTATTATAGCTGCTAGCATTACCTTAATAGGGATTATCTCTTTGATTTGTAACTAATTAGGATACATTTGAAGGCAAGAGAAACTTTATTAAAGGATAGATCTTATCATCAGTGTTAACAGGTCATGTTCAGAATTTTCCCTTTTAATCGACTAAAGCCAGATCTGCCAGGACAATTAGATGACTCTGATTGAATAGCATCCTGGGCATTTGGTATGAAAGAGGCCAGTGTTTCCAGTCCTTAACTGATGAATAACATTTCCAGCTATTAGCTTGGCAAGAAAAAATTATCCCTTGGTGTTCTAGTTTGCTAGCTGCTGGAATGCAATATACCAGAAATAGAATGACTTCTAAAAAGGGGAATTTAATAAGTTGCTAGTTTACAGTTCTAAGGCTGAGAAAATGTCCCAATTACAACAAGTCTATAGAAATGTCCAATCAAAGTCATCCAGGGAAAGATACCTTAGTTCAACAAGGCCGATGAAGTTCAGGGTTTCTCTCTCAAGTGAGAAGGCACATGGCGAACACAGTTACAGTTTCTCTCTCATCTGGAAAGGCACATGGTGAACACGGTCAGGGTTCCTCTCTCATCTGGAAGGTCACATGGCGGACACGGCATCATCTGCTAGCTTCTTCTCCTGGCTTCCGGTTTCATGAAGCTCCCCGGGAGGCGTTTTCTTTCTTCATCTCCAAAGGTCGCTGGCTCATGGACCCTCTGCTTCGTGGTGCTGCAGCATTCTCTGCTCTCTCTGAATCTCCTTCATTCTCCAAAATGTTTCCTCTTTTACAGGACTCCAGAAACTTATCAAGATCCGCCCAAATGGATGGAGACATGTCGTCACCTAACCCAGTTTAACAACCACTCCTGATTAAATCACACCTCCAGGGAGTTGATGTGATTACAGTTTCAAGCATACAGTATTGAATAGGGATTATTCTGCCTTTATGAAATGGGATTTAGATTAAAACATGGCTTTTCTAGGGGACATACATCCTTTCAAACCAGCACACTGGGTTTCTAACAGTCAGGGCTGCCATAGAAGAGAAACTCTTCCATGCCAGGGTCCCTACAAGTTTTCTTGGCAAGGATGAGTTTTCTACTTCAAGCAGAGATAACTAAATGTGACCAGTGCCCACATCTTCAGATGAGGAGAGTGGGGAAGTTCTGTGGCTAATTTGTTAACTACATAGAACAGCACTCCAGATAGTTTAGGCCACCAATGGATTTGTTTTCTTGTTGTTATTGTTATTATTATTTTACATTTAACACATTAAGAGCCAATAAGCTCAAAAGTCTGGGAAAAAAACACACTTTTTTCTCTGTCTACTGTCTCTATAATCTGGAGTCAGACTGTACCTAGCTGGTTGTCTGCACAGCATCAGCTCGCTAGAGAATACACAACTCTTTGCTTTACTCCATCTTTGATATCCCTGGTCTGGGTAGGAAATGCCAAACATGATTGGTGAAGAACAACTGGTCTCATGCATTGGGATGCAGTAGCTCAAGTGACATTAGATGGTCTAAGGATGGAGGGGAGATAAGTTGTAATATTAAGGAAAGTCCAAAGATGTAATCAGCCATATCAGGAAAGTGTAGAAGCAGACTTCAGGGACCCAGGCACTCAGACAGAGTGGGATGTAGATGCAGGACAGTACCTAGGGACCCGGTCAGGGGCATAGCCTCCTCAGGTTCCTCCAGCACACTGTACATGTTACTCTTCTACTTTTATTTTAAGGAGCTGAGAATACTGTTAGTTCTCTCTGGAAATGATGAGGGCATAGACCACAGCTTCCACGAGAGTCAAATTAAAAACATGTTGATTGCTGGAGGAAAGACAATCTTGTCAATAAATGGTGCTGGACAACTGGACATCCCTAGGCAAAAAAAGAAAGAAAGAAAGAAAGAAGCTCAACCTAAAATTCACCTTCTGTAAAAAATTAATTTTAAAATGGGTCATGAATTTAAATGTAAAATATAAAACTTTTAGAAAAAATAGCATAGCAGAATATTCTCAGAATCTAGAATTAAGTGGAGATTTCTTAGACATGATATCAAAAGCATAAAAGGAAAAACTTGATAAATTGAACTTCATCAAAATTACAACTTGTTTGGTAGATGAAAGAAAGATAAGCTAGAGACTGAAAGAATATACTTACAAACCCATCTGACAAAAGCCTTATTGTAGACTATAGAAAAAACCTTTAAAAATGCAACATGTAAAAGAAACCCAACCTATTAAATTATAAAATCGGCAAGAGACATGAACAGATAATTCATCAAAGAGGAAATATGGATGGTGAAAAGCATATGAAAAGATGTTCAAAGTGATCTTTGGTCTTTAGGGAAATGTAAGTTAAACTACATTGAGATGCCACTACAAAGCTATGAAGAAAATCTAAGATAAAAAAAAATGATAATACTAAATGTTAGCAAGTATGTAATGAAATTGGATCCCTCAATTCTGATGGGAATGTGAAACAATTTGTTAGTTTCTTACAAAACTAAACATACACTTGCCATAGAAACTAGAAGTTGCATTCTTGGGCATTTATCTGAGAGAAATGAAAATTTATGTCCACACAAAAAAACCATACTTGAATAATCATAGCAGTTTTATTTATAATAGTAAAAAAATTGGAGACAATTCAAATGTCATTCAATGAATGAATGGCTGAACAAAATCTGGTATATACATACTATGGAATACTACTCAGCAATCAAAAAGGAACAAATTATTCATACACATGACAACTTGGATGGACCTCAAGGGAGTTATGGGAGCCTACACTAAGGGTTCATGCATTTTGGCTTCCTTGAGGAATTGATATTTAAACTAACACTTTCCTTTGCACCCTCAGCACCTAATAAAGTGTCTACCTTAACTATTGAGTAAATTAAAGAGGGCTAAGTTAATTGCAAGACAAGTAGCATAAATGGCAGTGTTTGAGAAAAAAATCTACCACCATGGGCATTTTATATTTCCCTAAACCAGGAGGACTCATCACAGAGCTTGAGGTTACATGCAAAGAAGGTTTAATGTGGATTCACCTGTAAAAGTTAGAGAGGGTTGAATGCAGAGTAGGGTGGAAAGCAAGGCAAAGCGTGAAGGGTTTATCACCTTTCGCACTGCTTCCTGTTACACATTTAACACTTTTTAATATACTGACCACTTTCAACAGCTGTTCAAAACAATCAAGCACTTGTAATATTGACACATACATAGCTTTTCAAATTCTTGTTGGTAAATTGTTTGATTGCTACATATATGTGCTCTCTGTGTCTAGCTATATTGGAACCCACTGTAGGCAGAGGTTTATTTTTGTTTTTTTACTTTCCTTTAATGTTTCTTTACAGAAAGCATTTGACATTGTGCTTTGTAAAAACAGGCTAGTTCAGAGAGCATTTAGTTTCCCCCTTTGTTTCTGCTCATTTTACAAATGAGGACTCTAAGACCCAAGGCCAGGAACACGTCTTTATTGTGTACCCTCTTATATTACATTTTCATTTGTACATTTGTTCTGAATTGTGGATTATGAATGTGTTCGTATCAGAGATTATTAGAACAGGAAGGTATCTTCAAGGCCAAGTCATATAAGTAAATGAAGTCAGAGCCAGGAAAACCAGTCTGGTGCTTCTTCCTTGACCTAAGGTTTTTTCTTTGGGTGCTCTCTAATCTCTTGTAGACTGGTTGACTGTGGATCTGTTTGCAGTGGGTGATGGTTGTTTCTGGCAATACACTCCCTGACCCTGCTGACTTCTCAAGTTCCAGTTGTTTTCACTACTGGAGTAAATTTTTCAGAGTGATATTTGTAGGTTTGATGGGCCTGAGGTATTCTCCTTGCTTTTGACACCAGGCAAGTTTCAGCAAGTCATTACTGGTGTTTCAGTTTCCTAGGATGCTCCTGCGAATACCATGAAATGTTCAGCTTAAACAATAGGAATTTATTTGTTTCTAGTTATATCCAGGAAAATGTCCAAATCAAAGCATCATCAAGGTGATGCTTTCTTCCCAAAGACAGGGTACCAGTGATCCTTAGCTTCCCTGCCACAGGCAAGGCACATGGTGACTCTCCTGGTCTCTCCCTTCTCTTTGGGTTTTGTTGACTTCAGCCTCTTGCTTCTGTATCTATCTATCTATCTATCTATCTATCTATCTATCTATCTATCTATCAACTATGTCTGCCTGTCTGTCTGTCTGTCTATCTATCTATCTCTCGCTCTCCCCTGATTTCTGTTTAGACCCATCCTGAATGAGGTGGACTACATCTTAACTGAAATAGCCCCATCAAAAGGTCCTACTCACAATGGGTTTACATTGAAAGGGATGGATTACATTTAAGAACATGTTTTTCTCGGGTGCATACAGTTTCAAACCACCACAACTGATTTCTAGGACTCTGACCTGGCACATTCTGAAATCCATGTGTAGTGCATGTCCACAGCCTCACATCAGGTGGCAGATAAGGACAGAAAGACAAAAGATTCCTTAAACTTACGTTTACCAATGTGCCTTGCTCCACATGTCCCATCATGATGTTTCCCCTGGAGGTTTGTTTTCCAGATTTTAGTGATGAACAAAAAGAGAGCCTAGATACTTACTGGATTTAGAATGTATCAAATTTTCACTGGCACAGAGGTACTTTTATGCAAATTGGATTTCCATTTGCCTGGGGCTTAGAGCTCTTCCTTCCTGGGTCCAGCTCTCAAACAGTTCACTTACAGTGAAACACCTGTTCAATTAAAATGAAAACTAAACAGCAAAAGAGTGGTGTGTGTGTGTGTAGGATGTACGGTGAGTAGACAGAAATGCATTCTTGTTAAGAGTTATCCAAAGAAAGTATGGTTTGACTAATGTGTGTAAATAGTTCATTTTACCAAATTAATTGGGTGTAAACAGTTTAATTGCACAATTTAAGAAAGACACAATCTCAAATTGAAGTTATGTTTATATTTCATATGAGTGTGGTACTTTCTTTACACTGGCATCAGGGACAAAAGAAATGATTCAAGCTGCAAATTTATATCTTATCTTCCTGCACAAAGGAGTCGTGCTTGCCAGATCAGCTTTTTCACGGCAGAATTAGTGCAATGACAGAACAAGTAAAAGAAAGAAACCAGAGAAATTAAAGTGGTCTATGGTCTACATAACATAGAATTAAGACAGAAAGAAGAGAAGAAATATTAGAGTTGGGGGAAATTTTGGAGAACTTGGAGTAGAGTAGGAGAAATATTTGGGGGGCAGGTATCATAAGTGAGAGATGGTGAAAGTACATGAGATGGGAAAGAAAATTTTAAATATATATTTTTCATTTCTTCCCATTTAGTGCTTTCTGAAAGACTTCAATGAAAATTTAAACATCTCTTCTATTATTTTGGATGCAAGACTAAATTTCTTTGAATTTGAAACTATACAAAGGTAGAGTCACCAGGCAGTTGAGATTTACATGGGCTCCATACTGACTGTTAAATAGTAGGAATTTTTTCAGCATTGGCTATCATGTATACACCCAGATGCTTTCATGTACACATACATCGTTTTGCAGGATCAGCTGTCTTATAAATGCTTCCTGGTATTAAGGGGAAACTAACAAGTGAGAATGGTTTTTTTGGAGTAAGCCCATCCTCTATACAAGAAGAAAAAATCAAAATACCACCTCTACACAAAATTAAAGCAAACAGAAGACAGCATAGTTATAAAATATAAAAGTTGTGGAAAAGATCATTTTCAGGAAAAACACCTGGAATTAGAGAAACTCAGAGACAGAAAACAAGTTTATAAAACACATGAACCATGTAATTTCTTTCATACTCTTTTGAGCAAAAGGAGTGCAACACTATATTTACATACAATGACTACATTGTATCAGTGATAGAGTCTCTCTATCACTAGTTAGTTATGCATCTAGAAAGTTCTTTAGTAGTGGATTTTTAAAAGCACATATATGGAATATTTATTTTGAAAAAAGATTGAAAAGATAGGTAATCAAAGCATGCAACATCAGTGAATCTTGTATATTAATTTTTCAAGTTCAGAAATAGAGGATAGGAGTAGCACATTAACAAAATTATACACCATAACCAAGTAGGATTCATCCCAGGTATGCAAGGATGGTTCAGAAAAGAAAATCAATTAATGTAATACACCTTATCAACAAATCAAAGCAGAAAAACCACATGATCATCTCAATTGATGCAGAAAAGGCATTTGACAAAATTCAAAATCCTTTCTTGTTGAAAACACTTCAAAGGATAGGAATAGAAGGGAACTTCCTCAAAGGATAGGAATAAAGGGGATATATGAAAAACCCAAAGCTAACATTATCCTCAATGGGGAAAAACTGAGAACTTTCCTCCTAAGATCATGAACAAGACAAGGATGTCCACTATCACCATTGTTATTCAATAATGTGTTGGAAGTTCTAGCCAGAACAATTAGAAAAGAAAAAGAAATATAAGGCATCAAAATTGGAAAGGAAGAAGTAAAACTCTCACTGTTTGCAGATGATATGATACTATATTTCGAAAATGCTGAAAAATCCACAGCAAAACTACTAGAGCTAATAAATGAGTACAGCAAAGTGGCAGGTTACAAGATCAATACTCAAAAATCTGTAGTGTTTCTATACATTAGTAACGAACAATCTGAGGAGGAATCAAGAAAAAAATTCTATTTACAACTGCAACCAAAAGAATAAAATATTTAGGAATGAATTTAACTAAAGAGACAAAAGACCTATACAAAGAAAACTACAAGAAATTGTCAAAAGAAATCACAGACCTAAATAAATGGAAGGGCATACCATGCTCATGGATTGGAAGACTAAACATAGTTAAGATGTCAATTCTACTTAAATTGATTTATAGAGTCAAAGCAATACCAATTAAAATTCCAAAAACTTATCTTTCAGAAATAGAAAAACCAATAACCAAATTTATCTGGAGGGGCAGGATGCCCGAATAGCTAAAAATATCCTGAGAAAGAAAAATGAAGTTGGAGGCCTCATACTACCTAACTTTAAGGAGTATTATGAAGCTACAGTGGTCAAAAAAGCACGGCACTGGCATAAAGATAGATATACTGACCATCCTATTGGTCAGAAATACTGACCAATATTGATTCAATTGACATTGAATAGAGTGTTCAGATATAGACCCTCTCATCTATGGACAATTGATCTTTGATAAGGCAGTCAAGCCAACTCACCTGGGACAGAACAGTCTCTTCAATAAATGGAGCCTAGAGAACTGGATAGCCACATGCAAAAGAACGAAAGAGGATCCATATCTCACACCCTATACAAAAATTAACTCAGAAAGGATCAAAGACCTAAACATTAGATCTAAGACCAGAAAGCTTTTAGAAGAAAATGCAGGGAAATATCTTATCAATCTTATAATAGGAGGCGGTCTCCTAAACCTTACATCCAGAGCATGAGCATTGAAGAAAGAAAGAAAGAAATGGGAACTCCTTAAAATTAAACACTTTTGTGCATCAAAGATCTTTGTTAAGAAAGTAAAAAAGCCTACACAATGGGAGACAATATTTGGAAATGATAAACAGATAAAAGTATAGTATCCAGAATATATAAAGAGATTGTTCAACTCAACAACAAAAAGACAGACAACCCAATTACAAAATAGGCAAAGGACAAGAACAGGCCCTTCTCAGAAGAGGAAATACAAATGGCCAAAAGGCATATGAAAAGATGCTCAACTTCTATGGTTATTAGGGAAATGCAAATCAAAACGACAATGATATATCATCTCACACCCCCCAGAACGGTCATTATCAATAAAACAGAAAACGACAACTGCTGGAGAGGATGTGGAGAAGAAGGCACACTTATTCACTGTTGGTGGGAATGTCAAATGGTACAACCACCGTGGAAGACAGTGTGTGATTCCTGAGGAAGCTAGGTATAGAATTGCCATATGATCCGGCAATACCATTGCTAGGGTATCTACTCAGAGGACATGAGGGCAAGAACACAAACAGACATTTGCACACCAATGTTTATAGCAGCATTATTTACAATTGCCAAGAGATGGAAACAGCCCAAATGTCCATAACAGACGAATGGCTAGACAAACTGTGGTATATAAATACGATGGAACATTATGCAGCTGTAAGACAGAATAAAGTCATGACGTATGTAACAACACGGATGGACCTTAAGCACATTATGCTGAGTGAGATTAGCCAGAAACGAAAGGACAAATACTGTATGGTCTTACATATGTCAATATAAACTGACATTAGTGAATAAGCTTGGAGAATTTCATTGGTAACAGAGACCATCAGGAGATAGAAATAGGGTAAGATATTGGACAATTGGAGCTGAAGGGATACAGATTATGCAACAGAACTGATCATAAAAACTCAGAAATGGATAGCACAATACTACCTAACTGTGACACAATTACGTTAAAACACTGAATGAAGCTGAATGTGAGAATGATAGAGGGAAAAGGGCTCTAGGCACAAATGAAATCAGAAAGAAAGATGATAAAGAATGAGATTGTATAATCTAGGAATGCCTAGAGTGTATAATGATGGTGACTAAATGTACAAATTTAAAAAATGATTTTGCATGAGGAAGAACAAAGGACTGTCATTAGTGCAGGGTATTGAAAATGGTAATTAATATTTTAAAATTTTAACTTATGTGTGAGATTAAAGCAAAAAATGTTTATTTGGTACAAAATTTATATTTTGACTAGTGCATTTCTTAATATAACTTATGTAGACAGTTTAATTGAACACCGTAAATACATGGAACCTCAAGTAAGGCATGAAATTTTGTTGGTTTGTCCAGAGCAATGCCCTGATAAATCCCAGAGTGATTTGAACAGTGAATAAAAAAGTATTTGCAAAGTCCCCTTTGGGGAATGGTGAGAAAGGGGGAAAATTCAACTTCCCCAAGTTGAATTGTTGATATTCTTACAAGCAGTGCAGACAACAAAGGCTATAGGCTGAGCCCCCAGTCTTGGGGTTTGTTCATATGAAACTTAACCCCACAAAGGATTGATCAAGCCTACTTAAAACTACGCCTAAGAGTCACCCCCAAGAGAACCTCTTTTGTTGCTCAGATGTGGTCTCTCTCTCCAGCCAACACAGCAAGCAAACTCACTGCCCTCCCCCGTCTACGTGAGACATGACTCCCAGGGGTGTGGACCTTCGTTGCAACATGGGACAGAAATCCTAGAATGAGCTAAAACTCAGCATCAAGGGATTGAGAAAACCTTTTCGACCAAAAGGGGGAAGAGTGAAATGAGACAAAATAAAGTGTCAATGGCTGAGAGATTTCAAACAGAGTCAAGAGGTTATCCTGGAGGTTATTCTTATGCATTAAATAGATATCACCTTGTTAGTCAAGATGTAATGGAGAGGCTGGAGGGAACTGCCTGAAAATGTAGAGCTGTGTTCCAGTAGCCATGTTTCTTGAAGATGATTGTATGATGATATAGCTTTCACAATGTGACTGTGTGAATGTGAAAACCTTGTGTCTGATGCTCCTTTTATCTACCTTATCAACAGATGAGTAAAACATACGGAATAAAAATAAATAATAGGGGGAACAAATGTTAAAATAACTTTAGATTGAAATGCTAGTGAACAATGAAATGGAGGGGTAAGGGGTATGGTATGTATGAATTTTTTTCTTTTGTCTTTTTATTTCTTTTTCTGAATTGATGCAAATGTTCTAAGAAATGATCATGATGATGAATATGCAACTATGTGATGATATTGTGAATTACTGATTATATATGTAGAACGGAATGATCATAAGTTAAGAATGTGTTTG
This sequence comes from Myrmecophaga tridactyla, assembly GCA_004026745.1. Classification (NCBI taxonomy): domain Eukaryota; kingdom Metazoa; phylum Chordata; class Mammalia; order Pilosa; family Myrmecophagidae; genus Myrmecophaga; species Myrmecophaga tridactyla. The sequence continues at coordinate 651 of PVIY010048097.1, read as the reverse complement.
TTTGTTGTTATTTTTTTAATTAAAATTAATTAAAAAAAAGAAGTACGGGATAGGTTGAAAGCACTTATATACGTGACATAAATATTTAGATAGGAGTATTTTAAATAGTTGAATTTTAGAACCACTAGTAATTCTAGACTCTAATATATTGTCCTTATTGTCAACCTACAAAAACAGCTCTGATAATATTGGCTTCTCTGTTTCCTGCAAGTCTGGAGTCTGGAAGAACTGTAGCTTTTATTAAAACTTTTGATCAAATCTGTTTTTTAAATGCTCAGGAAAAAATCTTAAGTTCCTCTAAGAAGTAGTTTCGAAAGCAACTAGGAACTTTGTTATTCAATGCCAATCAATTTGTATACAAATTTGGACTTCATTGCAATGGAAAGATGAGGGAGTTAAAAAAAAAAGGGGGGGTGGGGGGGATGGGGGGGATATTTTTTCCTGAGAAATCTTTTCTTATTAGAAAGAAACCACCATGGAGTTTTCACAGGTTGCAGAGAGTCTCATTGATCGTCCCTCCTTTTTTTTTTTTCTTGGTTTCTGATTTAGAAATTTCCAATTTGGTAAGGAGAGATGCAGGAACTTTGGGTATAGGCAAATGCAACTTATATTTTCCCTAGTAGAAAGCAGATTTCTTTCTCACAGTTATAG
>PVIY010048096.1:0-17481 GCA_004026745.1 Myrmecophaga tridactyla | reverse complement strand
ATGCATGGCACCAGGGCCCCGCCCACCCATCACCTGTCCCTGACCCACTTCCCGGCAACCCCTGAAATCTGTGTCCCACACCTACACACTAGTGCATCTGCATCCAGCCTCCCTGGACCCCTTCCCCAGTGCAAGAGCACAGCGTACCCTGCCCTCCCTGTGCTCTGACCTCTGTGCCCCATACCCCACATCCTGACACTCACGATCCCCATGCTTCACTCACCCACCCACATTCTGCCTGTACACCAGCCCCCGTGCATCTTTGGTGCACCCCCATCAGATGTCCCCCATGCTGCAGGCTGCTCCTGTGCTCCAAGGCCTGCCTGAGCTGCCCTTCACCCATAAGGCCCCCACACCTCACCTCCACAACCCCACATCCTGCACCCCACACTCACAGACACCAGCATAGCATCCCGACGCGTGCCTATACCTGCATTGCAACCCATCACCCCACTGTTGTGCCCTACTCATGCCCAGTATCCTGCTCCACACTCATCCTGCAAATACAGAGCTTTAGACTACTGAAGGAAATCAATTTCCAAAGTAACTCTATAAAGATATTTACATGTGTTGTAGGCAACAGAAGATCACTAAGCATACTGTTCTAGTTTGCTAGCTGTAAGAATGCAACACACCAGAGATGGTTTGGCTTTTGATAAAAGGGGATTTATTTAGTTAATGTATAATTTTTCAGAGGAAAGGCAGCTAAGTTTCAGCTGAGGTTCTTTCTTATGTGGGAAGGAACAGGGCAATCTCTGTTGGCCTTCTCTCTAGGCCTCTGGATTCCAACAACTTTCCCCAGCGTGATTTCTTTCTGCATCTCCAAAGGCCTGAGCTGAGCTGCGAGTGCCAGGATGAGTTATGCTGAGCTGCTTGGGCTGTGCTACGTTGAGTGCTCTCATTTAAGCACCAGCCAATTAAGTCTAACACCATTCATTGCAGTAGGCACGCCTCCTAACTAACTGCAGATGTTATCAGCAACAGATGAGGGTCACATGCCATTGATGCATGTCCACAGCAATAGAACTAGGCACCTTCACCTAGCCAAGTTGACACCTAAATCTAACTATCATACATACCAAGATACAGACAGATATAGCCCAGACTAATGACCAAATTAAAACACCAGAGGAGACACAGACTTTGAAACAACTAGTCAAAGATGTTTATATAAATCTACTGAATAAAATCAGTGTGATGGCTAATGACATAAAGAAGATCAAGAAGACACTAGAAAAGAATAAAGAGGAATTTGAAAGAATGAATAAAAAAATAGCAGATATCATAGAGATTAAAGATGCTGTAGACCAAATAAAAAATATACTACAGATACCCAACAGAAGATTTGAAGAGGCAGATGAAAGAATAAATGAACTAGAGGACAGGGCAACTGATTTCAAACATGGCAAAAAATGATGGAAAATTTTGAATTGGATCTCAGGGAAATGATGGACAAAACAAAGTGCACAAATATAAGAATCATCAGTGTCCAAGAAGGAGAAGAGAAGAGTTAAGGGATAGGAGGATTAGTGGAGGATATAATGTGTGAAAATATTTCAACCCTTATAAAGGACATTAATATGCAAATCAAAGAAGCCCAAAAAGAATAAATCCAAATAGGACTTCCCCAAGACACATACTATTCAGTCTGTCAAATGCTGAAGAGAAGCAAAAAATCCTGAAAGCAGCAAAAGAAAAACAATCTACTACATACAAGGGAAACCACATAAGACTGAGTTCAGACTACTCAACTGGTGCTATGGAGATAAGAAGGCAGTGGTATGGTATATTTAAGATACTGAAAGAAAAAGACTTCAAGCCAAGAATTCCATACCCAACCAAATTGTCCTTCAAAACTGAGGTAGAGATTAAAATTTTCACAGACAAACAAATGCTGACAGAATTTGTCAAAAAGAGATGACCTTACAAAAAATACTAAAGGGAGTACTGCTGGTTGAAAAAAAAAAAAAAGACAGGGGTGGGAGGTCTAGAGGAAGGCACAAAATTGAAGAATACCAATAAGGACAACTTAAAGGATAAAAAGAGAAACAGGGAAAATAATATATAGATCTGACAAATAAAATCCAAAGGATAAGATGTTGGATACAAGAAATGCCTTTACAATAATAAATGTTTGAATGTTAAAGGACTATACTTGGGTGGGCCACAGTGCCTCAGCAGGTAGAGTTCTCGCCTGCCATGCCAGAGACCCGGGTTCAATTCCTGGTGCCTGCCCATGCAAAAAAAAAAAGGACTATACCTACCAATTAAAAGATACAGATTGGCAGAATGGATTAAGAAATATAGTCCAGCTATATGTTGCTTATAAGAGACTTATCTAAGACACAAAGATAAAAATAGATTGAAAATAAAGGGATAAAAAAAACATTCTGCATAAACTATAATCAAAAGAAAGCAAGAGTAGCTATACTAATATGGGACAAAATAGACTTTAAATGTAAAGACATCATAGGAGACAAAGAACAACACATATGTTTATAAAAGGGACGATTCACCAAGAAGAAATAACAATAATAAATATTTATGCTTCCAATCAAGGGGCTCCAAAGTACATGAGACAGATTGGCAAAACTGAAGGAAGCAATAACATTTCAACAATGATAATAGGAGACTTCAATACACCACTCTCCTTACAGCTAGAACAACCGGACAGAGGATTAACAAAGAAATAAAGAACTTAAACAATTTGATAAATGAATTAAACCTAACAGATATATATAGGTCATTACACCCCCAAAACTAGGTTATACAATCTTCTTCAGTGCTTATGAAACATTCTCCAGGATAGATCATATGCTGGGGCACAAGATAGGTCTTTATAAATTTTAAAACACTGAAATTATTCAAAGCACTTTCTCTAATCATAATGAAATGAAGCTGGAAATCAATAACCACCCCCCAAAAATGAGAAATTTCACAAATATATGGAGATTAAATAGCACACTCTTAAATAACCATTGGGTCAAAGAAGAAATTGCTGGAGAAATTGGTAGTAATCTGGAGATGAATGAAAATGAGAATGCAACATGTCATAACTTATGGGATGCAGCAAAGGCTATGCTGAGAGGGAAATTTATTGCCCTAAATGCCTATAATAGAAAAGAAGAAAAAGCAAAAATCAAGGACTTAACTGCTCACCTGGAGGAACTTGAGAAAGAATGGCAAACTAACACCAAGGCAAATAGAACAAAAGGAATAAAAAGATTAAAGCAGAGTTAAATGAATGGGAGCGCAAAAGAACAGTAGAAAGAATCAATATAACAAAAAGTTGGTTCTTTGAGAATATCAGTAAAATCGATGGATGACTAGCAAGGCTGATAAAGAAAAAAAGAGAGAGGATGCAAATAAACAAAATCAGAAATGAGAAGATGTTCGTTACCACAGACCCTGAGTAATTAAAAAAAAATCAAAGGAAGATAGTATGAATAACTATATGCCAACAAACGAGACAACTTAGATGAAATGGAAAAATACCTGGAAACACAAACAACATACACTGGCTCAGGAAGAAATACAAGATTTCAACAAACCAATCACAAATAAAGAGATTCAATCAGTCATCAAAAATCTTCCTACAGAGAAAAGCCCAGGGCCAGATGGCTTCACATGAGAATTTTTATCAAGCATTCCAGATAGAACTAACACCAATCCTACTCAAACATTTCCAAAAAATTGAGGAAAAAGAGATGCTACCTAACTCATTTTATGAAGGTAACATCACTTTAATATTAAAACTGGGTAAAGATGCTATAAGAAAGGAAAACTACAGGCAAATCTCCCTAATGAGCACAGATATAAAAATTCTCAACAAAATACTAGCCAGTTGAATCCAACAACACATTAAAGGAATTAGAACAACCAAGTGGGGTTTATACCAGGAATGCAAGGATGGTTCAACACAAGAAAATCAATTAATGTAATACAGTGCATTAACAAATTGAAAGGAAAAAAATCACATGATCATCTCGATTGATACTGAAAAAGTATTCAACAAAATTCAACATCCTTTTACGATAAAAGCACTTGAAAGGATAGGAATCAAGGGTAACTTCCTCAATATGATAGAGGGCATAAATGACAAACCCAAAGAGAGCAACATACTCAATGGTGAGAGACTCAAAACTCTCCCAAGATCGGAAATGAGAGAAGGATGCCCTTGTAGAAATTCTAGCTACAGCAATCAGGCAGGAAAAAGAAATAAAAGACATCCAAATTGGAAAAGAAAAAGCAAAAATTTCATTATTTGCAGATGACATGATACTATTCTTGGAAAATCCTGAGAAATCTACAACAAAGTTACTCGAGCTAATAAACAAAATCAGCAATGTGGCAGGTTATAAAATTAATGTGCAAAAATCAGCAATGTTTCTATGCACAAGCAATGACCTAATTGAGGAGTCAGTTAAGGAAAAAAATCCATTCAAAATAGCAATAAAAAATCAAGTATCTAGGAATCAACTTAACTAGGGACATGTGCTGGTTTGAAAGGATTTATGTACTCTAGTAAAGCCATGTTGTAATAATAATTAATTCTGTGGAAGCAATGGTTTTTCTAATTTATATTTATTACTATAGGTTGGAAACTTGATTGTTATCTCCATGGAGATGTTACTCAATCGATTGTGGGAATTAAACTTGATTAGATGGAGACATGTCTCTGCCCATTCTACATGGGTCTTGATTAGTTTACTGGAATCCTATAAAAGAGCAGACATTTTGGAGAGAGTTCCCTTTTGAGAATAAGGAGAGCAGCAGAACCATGACAGAAGGATGAGAGATCACAGAGTCCACCAGCCAATGACCTTTGGAGATGAAGAAGGAGAATGTCCCCAGGGAGCTTTATGAAGCAAGAAGCCTGGTGAGGAAGCTAGAAGACATGAAAAAAAAATGAAAAATCATGGAACTGTAAACCCATACCAAACTTTAAAATATGTTCTATAACTACTTGTTAAAATGTACTTGGAAATGTATTGCTTTTTTTGTATATATGTTATACTTCACAATTAAAAAAAAGTTAGGGAGAAGGAGCCAAGATGGCGGCTTAGTGAGGTGTGGCATTTAGTTCGTACTCCAGAGCAGCTAGTAAATAGCCAGGAATAGTATAGAACAACTGCTGGGGCCACATCAGTGACCAGACACACAGTGTACACCAGTCTTGACAAGCTGGACCAGCTGTGACCCCACCCAGAACCTTGAGTCCCCCAAGCTGTGGTGGCCAGCGCCCTTCCCCACAGGCTGCTTCCCAGAAGGGAAAGGAAGAAGACTTTACTAGCAGCAGGGGCTGAGCAACCAAGCTTAAAATTGTGGAATTAATTAACAAATTCTGACTACTAAAAATAGACCCCCAGGTCAGCTGAACCTTGAGTAAAAGCTAAGGTTTTTGCCCCAGTGCAAGGGGGACATGGCTGATGGAAAAAGAAAAAAAAAAAACAGTGTTTTTTTAGGATTGAACAGCACAAAATACTTGAAAGGGTCTGGGCCCTGAAGGAAAGGAGGGGACACACAGGACCTGGAGATACACAGAGCAATGTACCAACTTAACCTCTTGATTGACAAACCCAAGAATGGCAGTCCTGCTCTGAAAAGGAGGATTTTTTTTTCTTTTCTTTTTTATGGCTGTGTTTCTATGGCTTGACTGTCTTTGGATACAACTGCAAGGTTTCTCAGGCTCCAACTGCCCCAGGCAAGGGCAAATTAAGCTTGTCTGAGAGCTTGTCTGGAGGCTGTGCCTTTCCCAGGAGGGAGGTGGCCAGCTCAGGTGGAATCCCTCCCCCCAAGGAATTCAGACCCCGGGGTCTGGAAAACTGAAGTGATTTAAGCCAGCCTACAACGTCTCCTCTGTCTCAACCACGCACAGCAGGGAGAGTCTGCTGAAGTTAAAGTTACCACATCACTTTATGCTTGTGGGACCTGCAGGCAGACAAGCACCACATATTGGGCAGGATAGAAAAAACACAGAGTCTAGAGACTTCAGAGGAAAGTCTTTCAACCTGCTGGGTTTCACCCTCAGGGAAAACTGATGCAGGTGACTCTTTCCTCCTGAGAGGAGGCCAGTTTGGTCTGGGAAAATCTGACTGGGTCTATAATACCTAAGTATTATACCTGAGTAGACACTCTTAAAGGTGGAAAACAAGACACCATACAGGCAGAGCAAGAAACAAGAAAACAAGAACTGAAAAATTCTGATCTAGACCTAAGCTAGAGGTCTACAATAAGCTGAACTGAATGTCAAAGAACAGATAGACAACAAAATCATTCAGCAAGAAAATCCTAGGTAAAAAAAGCAAAAACAATCTCCAAAATAAACTAATTAAGGAAATTAAATGCCTAGACACCAGCAAAAACTAATAAATCATACTAGGAAAATTGAAGATATGGCCCAGTTAAAGGAACAAACCAACAATGCAAATGATATAGAGGAGTTGAAACAATTAATTCAGAATGTTCGAACAGACATGGAAAACCTCATCAAAAATCAAATCAATGAATTGAGGGAGCATATAAAGAAGGCAAAGAATAAAAAAAAAGAAGAAATCAAAAGTCTGAAAAAACAAATCACAGAACTTATGGGAATGAAAGGCACAGTAGAAGAGATGAAATAAGAATGGAAACTTACAATGTTAGATTTCAAGAGGCAGAAGATAGGATTAGTGAACTGGAAGATGGGACATCTGAAATCTGGCAAGCAAAAGAAAATATTGGGAAAATATGAGCAGGGACTCGGGGAATTGAATAATAACACGAAGTGCACAAATATATGTGTTTTGGGTGCCCCAGAAGGAGAAGAGATGGGAAAAGAAGGAGAAAAACTAATGGAGGAAATGATCACTGAAAATTTCCTAACTCTTATGAAAGACTTAAAATTACATATCCAAGAAGTGCAGCATGCCCCAAACAGAATAGCTCCAAATAGATGCACTCCAAGATGCTTACTACTCAGAATGTCAGATGTCAAAGAGAAAGAGAGAATTTTGAAAGCAGCAAGAGAAAGCAACCCATCACAAACAAGGGAAGCCCAATAAGACTATGTGTAGATTTCTCAGCAAAAACAATGGAGGCAAGAAGACAGTATATTATATTTAAGATACTAAAAGAGAACAACTGCCAACCAAGAATTTTATATCCAGTAAAATTGTCCTTTAAAAATGAGGGAGAAATTAAAATGTTTTCAGACAAAAAATCACTGAGAGAATTTGTGACCGAGAGACTGGCTCTGCAAGAAATACTAAAGGGAGCACTGGAGACAGATAGGAAAAGACAGGAGAGAGGGGTGTGGAGAAGAGTGTAGAAATGAAGACTATCAATAAAGGTAAAAAGAAGAAAAATTAGATATGACATATAAAACCCAAAAGGCAAAATGGTGGGAAAAAGTACTGCCCTTACAGTAATAACACTAAATGTTAATGGATTAAACCTCCCAATCAAAAGACATAGACTGGCAGAATGGACTGAAAAACAGGACCCATCTACTGTCTACAGGAAACACATTTAAGACCCAAGGATAAACATAAGTTGAAACTGAAAGGTTGGGTAAAGATATTTCATGCAAACAACAATCAGAAAAGAGCAGGAGTAGCTATACTAATATTCAACAAAGTAGACTTCAAATGTAAAACAATCAAAAGAAACAAAGGACACTATGTATTAACAAAAGGAATAATTTAACAAGAAGACATAACAATCATAAATATTTATGCACTGAACCAGAGTGCTCCAAAAATACACGAGGCAAACACTGAAAAGAGAAATAGACACATCTACCATAATAGCTGGAGACTTCAATTCCCCACTCCCATCAATGGAGAGGCCATCTAAACAGAAGATCAATAAAGAAACGGGTAATTTGAATAATTCAATAAATGAACTAGACTTAACAGATATTTATAGAACATTACACCTCACAGCAGCAGGATACACATTTTTCTCAAGTGTTCATAGATCATTCTCAAGGTTAGACCATATGCTGGGTCACAAAGCAAGTCTCAATAAATTTAAAGAGATTGAAATCATACAAAACACTTTCTCAGATCATAATGGAATGAAGTTGGAAATCAGTAATAGGCAGAGGGCCAGAAAATTCACAAATATATGCAGGCTCAACAACACACTCTTAAACAACGAGTGGGTCAAGGAAGAAGTTACAAGAGAAGTCAGTAAATATTTTGAGGCAAATGAAAATGAAAGCACAACATATCAAAACTTATGGGACATAGCAAAGGCAGTGCTAAGAGGGAAATTTATTGCCCTAAATGCCTATATCAAAAAAGAAGAAAGAGAAAAAATCGGGGAATTAACTGTTCACTTGGAAGAACTAGAGAAAGGACAGCAAACTAACCCCAAAGCAAGCAAAAGGAAAGAAATAACAAAGATTAGAGCAGAAATAAATGAAATTGGGAACATGAGAACAATCGAGAAAATCAACAAAACCAGAAGTTGGTTCTATGACAAAATCAATAAGATTGATGGACTCTTAGCAAGGTTAGCAAAAAGAAGAAAGAAGATGCAAATAAATAAAATCAGAAATGGAAGAGGAGGCATAACACTAGCCCCACAGAAACAATGGGGTAATGAGAGGACACTATGAACAACTTTATGCTAATAAACTAGACAATGTAGATGAAATGAATAACATCCTAGAAAGGCATGAACAACCAACATTGACTCAAGAAGAAATATACAATCTCAACAAACCAATCACAAATAAAGAAATTGAATTAGTCATTTAAGAAGCTCCCAAAAAATAAAAGTGCAATACCAGATGGCTTTACAGGTGAATTCTACCAAACATTCAAGAAAGAATTAGTACCAATCCTGCTCAAAATATTCAAAAAAACTGAAGAGGGAAGGCTACCTAACTCATTCCATGAAGCAACATCACCCTCATACCAAAGCCAGACAAAGATACTACAAGAAAAGGAAATTACAGACCAATCTCTCTAATAAATGCAAAAATCCTCAACAAAATTCTTGCAAATTTGAATCCAGTAGCACATTAAAAGAATTATACACCACAATCAAGTAGGATTCATCCCAGGTATACAAGGATGGTTCAACATAAGGAAAACAATTAATGTAATACACCATATCAACAAATCAAAGCAGAAAAACCACATGATCATCTTGATTGATGCAAAAAAAAAGCATTTGACAAAATTTAACATCCTTTCTTGTTGAGAACACTTCAAAGGATAGGAATAGAAGGGATCTTCCTCAACATGATAAAGGGATGTTCTAGTTTGCTAGCTGCCAGAAAGCAATATACCAGAAACAAAATGGCTTTTAAAAAGGGGAATTTAAAAAGTTGCTAGTTTACAGTTCTAAGGCCAAGAAAATGTCCCAATTAAAACAAGTCTATAGAAATATCCAAACAAAGGCATCCAGGGTAAGATACCTTGGTTCAAGAAGGCCGATGAAGTTCAGGGTTTCTCTCTCAAGTGAGAAGGCACATGGCGAATACAGTCAGGGTTTCTCTCTCACCTGGAAAGGCACATGGTGAACACAGTTAGGTTTCTCACTCTCATCTGGAAAGGCACATGGCGAACACAGCATCATCTGCTAGTTTTCTCTCCTGGCTTCCTTTCATGAAGCTCCCCGGGGGGCGTTTTCCTTCCTCATTTCCAAAAGTCACTGCATGGTGGACTGTGCTTCATGGTGCTACAGCAGTCTCTGCTTTCTCTCTGAATCTGTCACTTTCTCCAAAATATTTCCTCTTTTATAGGACTTCAGAAACTAATCAAGACCCACCCAAATGGGTGGAGACACGCCTCCACCTAATCCAGTTTAACAACCTGGATTAAATCACATCTCCAGAGAGATGATCTAATTACAGTTTCAAACATACAGTATTGAATAGGGATTAGAAGAAAAGGCTGCCTTTACAAAATGGGATTAGGATTAAAACATGGCCTTTTCATCATTTCAAACCAGCACAAGGAAATATGTGAACAATCCACAGCTAACATCATCCTCAATGGGGAAAACTGAAAACTCTTCCCCTAAGATCAGGAACAAGATAAGGATGTCCACTATCACCATTGTTATTCAACATTGTGTTGGAAGTTCTAGCCAGAGCAATTAGATAAAAGAAAGAAGTACAAGGCATCAAAATTGGAAAGGAAGAAGTAAAACTCTCACTGTTTGCAGATGATTGATACTATATGTCAAAAACTCAGGAAAATCCACAGTGAAACTACTAGAGTGAATAAATGAGTACAGCAAAGTGGCAGGCTACAAGATCAACACTCAAAAATCTGTAGTGTTTCTGTACACTAGCAATAAACAATCTGAGGGGGAAATCAAGAAAAAATTCCATTTACAATTGCAACCACAAGAATAAAATATTTAGGAACAAATTTAAGTAAGGTTACAAAAGACCTATATGGAGAAAACTACAAGAAATTGCTAAAAGAAATCACAGAAGACCTAAATAAGTGGAAGGGCATACCGTGTTGATGTCAATTCTACCTAAATTGATTTATAGACTCAATGCCAATTAAAATCCCAAAAAAGTTACTTTTCAGGAATAGAAAAACCAATAACCAAATTTATCTGGAAGGGCAGGGTGCCCCGAATAGCTAAAAGTATTCTGAGAAAAAAAAATGAAGTCGGAGGTCTCACACTGCCTGACTTTAAGGTGTATTACGAAGCTACAGTGGTCAAAACAGCATAGTACTGGCATAAAGATAGATATACTAATCAATGGAATCAAATAGAGTGTTCAGATATAGACCCTCTCATCTATGGACAATTGATCTTTGATAAGGCAATCAAGCCAACTCACCTGGAACAGAACAGTCTCTTCAATAAATGGTGCCTAGAGAACTGGATATCCACATGCAAAAGAATGAAAGAGGATCCATATCTCACACCCTACACAAAAATTAACTCAAAATGGATCAAAGACCTAAACATTAGAGCTAAAGACCATAAAATTTTGAGAAGAAAATGTAGGGAAATATCTTATAAATCTTATAATAGGAAGCAGTTTCCTATATCTTACACCCAAAGCATATCTTTTTGAAGAAAGAAATAGATAAATGGGAACTCCTCAAAATTAAACACTTTTGTGCATCAAAGAACTTTGTCTGGAAAGCAAAAGACAGCCTACACAATGGGGACAATATTTGGAAACAATATGTCAGATAAGGGTCTAGTATTCAGAATATATAAAGAGATTGTTCAACTCAATAGCAAAAAGACAAACAACCCAATTACAAAATGAGTAAAACACATGAACAGACACTTTTCAGAAGAGGAAATACAAATGGCCAAAAGGCACATGAAGAGATGCTCAACTTCCCTGGCTACTAGGAAAATGAAAATCAAAACCTCAGTGAGATATTATCTCACACCCACCAGAATGGCCATTATCAATAAAACAGAAAATGACAAGTGATGGAGAGATGTGGAGAAAGAGGCACACTTATCCACTGTTAGTGGGAATGTAAAATGGTACAACCACTCTGGAAGGCAGTTTGGTGGTTCCTCAGGAAGCTAAGTATAGAATTGCCATATGATTTGGCAATACCATTGCTAGGTATCTACTCAGAGGACATGAGGGCAAGCATACAAATGAACATTTGCACACCAATGTGTATAGCAGCATTATTTACAATTGTGAAGAGAAGGAAACAGCCAAAATGTCCATCATTTTGAGTGGCTAAACAAGCTGTGGTATATACCTACAATGGAATAGTATGCAGCTCTGAGACAGAATAAAATTATGAAGTTTGTAACAACATGGATGGACCTTGAGGACATTATGCTGAGTGAGATTAGCCAGAAACAAAAGGACAAATACTGTATGGTCTCATTGATATGATCTAACATTAATGAATGAACTTGGAGAATTTCAGTTAAGAAAAAGACCATCAGGAGATGGAAATAGGGTAGATTTTGGGTAATTGGAGCTGAAGGGATACAGATTGTGCAATAGGACTGATTGTAAAAATCCAGAAATGGATAGCACAGTACTACGTAACTGTAATACAATAATGTTAGAACACTGAATGAAGCTGAATGTGAGAATGATAGAGGGAGGAGGGCTGGGGGCACAAATGAAATCAGAAGGAAAGATAGACGATAAAGACTAAGATGGTATAATCTAGGAATGCCTAGAGTGTACAATGATAGTGACTAAATGTACAAATTAAAAAGTGCTTTTGTATGAGGAAGAACAAAGGAATGTCAATATTGCAGGGTGTTGAAAACAGACGGTAATATATATTTTAAAACTTTAACTGATGTGTGAGACGAAAGCAAAAAATGTTTTATTTGGTAAAAAAAAAATTATATTTTGACTAGTGCATCTCCTAATAAAAAGTATATGGACAGTTTAATTAAATACCATAAGTGCATGGAACCTTGAGTAGGGCATGAGACTTTGTAGGTTTGTCCAGAGTGATGCCCCAATAAATCTCGGAGTGACTTGAACAGTGAATAAAAAAGTATTTTCAAAGTCCCCTTGAGGGAATGGTGAGAAAGAGGGAAAATTCAACCTCCCCATATGGAGAAGGCCTGATATTCTCACAAGCAATGAGGACAACAAAATCAATAGGCCGAACCCTCAGTCTTGGGGTTTGCCTCTGTGAAACTTAAGCCTACCTAAAGTTAGGCTTAAGAGTCACCCCCAGAGAACCTCTTTTGTTGTTCAGATGTGGCCTATCTCTCAACCAACAAGGCAAGCCAACTCACTGCCCTCCCCCTCTCTACATGGGACATGATTCCCAGGGGTGTAAACCTCCCTGGCAAAGTGGGACAGAAATCCTAGAATGAGCTGGGACTCAGAATCACGGGATTGAGAAAACCTTCTTGACTGAAAGGGGGAAGAGGGAAATGAGACAAAATAAAGCGTCAATGGCTGAGAGATTTAAAATAGTGTCAAGAGGTTATCCTGGAGGTTATTCTTATGCATTATATAGGTAACCCCTTTTTAGTTTAAGGTGTATTAGAGAGGCTAGAGGGAAGTGCCTGAAACTGTAGAGCCGTGTTCCAGCAGCCATGTTTCTTTAAGATGATTGTATAATGATACAGTTTTTGCAAAGTGACTGTGTGATTGTGAAAACCTTGTTTTGATGCTCCTTTTATCTTTGGCATGGACAGATGGGTAAAAAATATGAATTAAAAATAAATAAATAATAAAAATAAATGTGAAAATAAATTGGGTAGAGGGAAATACTAGTGGTCAATGAGAGGGAGGGGTAAGGGGTATAGTATGTATGAGTTTTTTCTTTTTTCTTTGTATTGCTTTTTCTGGAATCATGTAAATGTTCTGAGAAATGATCATGGTGATGAATATACAACTATATGATGATATTGCCCATTGATTGCATATTAAGTATGGAATGTTCCTACGTTAAGAATGTTTGCATTGTATGTTGACTGGTTTTATTAATAAAAATTTAAAAAATAAAATAAAACTGTTATGCACTCCACACACACCAAAAAAAAAACTTAAAAAAATAAAAGCTTGTTTTTATTATAAAAGCCACAGTGGTCAAAACAGCATGGTACTGGTAGAAAGTAGAAATATTGACCAATGTAATTGAATCAAGAGCACAGAAATAGACCACCAAATCTATGGTCAACCGATCTTCAACAAGGCCCCCAAATCCACTGAACTGGGACAAAATAGTGTTTTCAATAAATGGACATGGGAGAACTGGATATTAATAGCCAGAAGAATGAAAGAGAACCCTTTCCTTATACCCTACACAAAAATTAACCCAAAGTGGATCAAGCACCTAAATATAAGAACCAGCATCCTAAAGTTCCTAGAAGAAAATGTACAGAAATATCTTCAGGACCTGTTAATAGGAGGTAGCATCCTAAACTTTACATCCAAAGCACATGCAACAAAGGAAAAAATAGATAAATAGGAACACCTCAAAATAAAATGTCTCTGCATCTTTTCAAAAGACTTTGTCCAAAAAGTAAAGAGACAGCCAACTCAAAGGGAGAAAATATTTGGAAATCACACATCAGATAAAGGTTTGATATTCTGTATACATAAAGAAATCATACAACTCAACAACAAATGAACAAACAAACCAATTATAAAATGGACTAAAGATATAAATAGGCATTTTTCTGATGAACAAATACAGATGGCCAAAAAGCACATGAAGAGATGCTCATTTTCATTGGTTATGAGCGAAATGCAGATCAAGACTACAAAGAGATATCACCTCACACAAATAAGAATGGCTGCTATTAAACAAACAGGAAACTACAAATATTGGAGAGGATATGGAGAAATTGAGACACTTATGCACAGCTGGCGGGAATATACTATGGTACAGCCGCTTTGGAAGACAGTTTGGTGGTTCCTCAAGAAACTAAATATGGAGTTGTCCTATGACCCGGCAATACCACTACTTGGTATATACCCAGAAAAGCTGAAAACAGTGACACAAACAGACATTTGCACACCGATTTTCACAGCAGCATTATTTGCAATCACCAAAAGATGGAAACAATCCAAGTGCCCATCAACAGAAGAGTGGATTAACAAAATATGGTATATAGATAAATAATAGTATATTTATTAATAAATAATATATAACAAAATATGTAATATTATGCAGCAGTAAGACAAAATAATGTCCTGAAGCACATGACAAGATGGATGAGCCTTGAGGACATAATGCTGAGTGAAATTAACCAGACACAAATGATAGTTACTGTATGATTCCAGTTTTATGACCAACATAAAGACATAATCAGAGGCTTATAATACAGAATATAGGGGACCTAGAGATACATGGAAGCTAGAGATGGATGAATGGTTAATGAGGTTGAACTTAAATGTAAGGGAATAAATAGAAGTAAAGTCGGTTCATTAGTGGCTATAAAAAATATCACCATATTGAAGGTGAATGTGTTTGTACAGACCATGTGTCCCACTGACTGGCACTACAAGTATAAATAAATTCTTGCATAAACTACTGCAAAGGTATGAATCTTTTACAAAGAGTGTATAAGTTTAGGGTATAAGTGGAAAACTGCTATTGCCAACTATGAGCTATGTTTAACAGGAAAACATTAACAATGCCACAGCAGCACCAGGCGTAAATGATGGGGGAAGGGAAAAGAATTTAGGAGAGGTTTACATTTTCTATTTGGTGAGGGTGTTTATTGGTTATCTTTCTCTTGCGAACAGTGAATTTATCTAAAATTGAGAGTGTTGATGGACTGTTGACTTTGGACATGATGCCCAATGAATGGAAGTGGCTGAAGAATGCACTGACTGAGAAGTAGATTGGTGAACAATGGTGTATACATATGATTGAATATTGCGCTGCTACACAAAGGAACAAAGTTGTGGGGCATGCAATGATGTGAATGAACCTGTGGGACATTTGATGAGGGAAAATAAGCCAGAAACAAAAAAGCAAATATTGTATGGTCTCACTTAGAAAATACTTATAAGGAAACAGGAGCCTAGATTGCAGTCAATTTAGTCCAGAATAGTAATTACTTCTGGATTTTCAGGGGATGGTTTATATATGTGTATCCTGGTGTTTAGACATAAGAACAAAGCTGACCAGGCTTTGAATTAAGCTAATTCAGAATACAGGGGTAAGGAAGACATTACCTGTATTTTAGAACCTCATATACTCTTTGAGACCAAGGGAAGGAAGTTTTATTTTGTCCAGAACCTAAATTTTCTGTAGCACATAATTTAGTTTAAATCTAATCTGGGCAATGATTTAAACAATCCAAACACAGGGAGCCCAAAATAAGAATGAGGGAGGGTTTTTAATCCTGAATACGTTAATGTAATGCGTGGATAAAGCCAAGGGTATATTAAGCAGATAATTAAAAAGTATTGGCAAAGTCACTTGAGGGATGGAATAAAAAATATGAAACTACTAAACTTTTCCACTGGGGAAATCCCTGATACTGTGTCAAATATTAGAGACACCAAAATCAATAGACCAAGCCCTTGATCTTGAGGCTTGCTCTTTGGAAGATTTATGTACGTAGCAGAAAAGTTTAGCCTACCTATAGGCATGCCTAAGAGTTACTTTCAGAGGACCTCTTTTGTTGCTCAGATATGGCCTCTCTCTCTTTAAGCCCAACTCTCCAAGTGAAATCATTGCCCTCCCCCATACATGGGACATGACATCCAGGGTTGAAAGTCTCCCTGGTGGTATGGGAGATGACTCCCAGGGATGAGTCTGGCCTTGGCACTGTGGGATCTACAATGCTATCCTGACTAAAAGGGGGGAAAGAAGTGTAACAAGGTATCAGTGGCTGAGAGAATGCAAAGGTCGAGAGGCTGCTCTGCAGGTCACTTTTATGCAAGCATCAGTTAGGCATTGCTACCTATCATATTTTGCCAAACCCCAACCAAAACCATTCCTGCCAATCCTAAAGAATATATAGAGCATTATATAAGATTCTACAAAGTTTCCATGCATTACAGTAACTTTCCAGAAATGTACAACCTCTAGATGGGTTCCTGGACGAGATAAATCCTGAAATAGAGAGGAGCCGACCCTTCCAGAAGAACATCAGCTAGTTCCATCCCCGTATCCCATGTTATTGACAGTCCCTTCCAACATAAAAAAGTTAGAATGGGCATAACCCAAATACCTTTAAAGAGTGGGAGAAAGATTAAAGGTGATGGTGGAATTATACAGAGAAGGTAGGGTTTAACAAGTGAGTATGATTGCTGAATTATTATATTCATATTTCTTTTAGTTTCCAGTATCTTAGAGCAACTAGAAGTAAAAACCTAACATTGCGGAATTGTAACCCATACCAAACTCTTAAATAGTTTCTATAACTAATTGTTGTGATGTGCTTTGAAATTTATTGCTTCTTTGTATATATGTTATTTTTCACACACACAGAAAGAGTCGATCATGATGATAAACGCACAGCTACATGATGATATTGTGTACCACTGATTGACCACTTTGGATGATTATAAGGTATGTAAATATATAATATATATCAATAAAAAATAAATTGTTATTTAAAAAAAAACCTGCATTGGAGTTCCCAGTTCGCAGCCTGCCCTATGGAATTTGGACTTGCCCATCCCCACAGTTGCATCAGCCAGTTCCAATAATATGTAATATATTTCCTGTCAGTTCTGTTCCCATAGAGAACCCTAACTAATAAGATGCTATAAAGAAAGTAAAGATTTTCATTAAATCAAATTCAGAAATGTGGAACTAAATCCGGAAAAGATATCTTCTAAGAACAATCACTTTTACCACTTTATATTTCTGTTAGTCAGCACACTGACCATCTGCACACAAGCAGGAATTATCTACACATTTGCCTGGTCCTCTGTAGAAAACTAGTAGAGCCAGTCATTATCAGAAAACAAAAAATTTTTAATCATCTTTTACTAAAGGTTACATGGTAATAACCGAGCAATGTGAGAAGAACTGCTACATGCCACATAACTCCTGAGCTAATGGCTTTTTTTTTTTTTGATCTTCT